>LYNE01002184.1:12242-23804 GCA_001662545.1 Rosa x damascena | reverse complement strand
GTTTTGGGTTTTCGTTTTGGGCGTTAGTATTTGGTCAGTGGCATAAACGTAAATACTTTATCAAACTGAGTATTTTTGTCATTTTTCATTAAAATTGGGAGTCAGGCTTGCATCATTTGACTTTTGGGCCTGGGCTCATGTCCTTATTTGTATAAATCTTTTTTGAAGTGAGTTTTCTGTGTTTACATCTTTGGTCATGTGCTACTATGTAATTTTCTATATAATGAACCCAATGGGATGTAACGTATTTGATAGTACGGTATTACAATAATATCATTTTTTTATTTCTTGAAAGAATTTCTTCTTTGTTTATTAGCGGAATAGGAAAATATGCAAAGTTAAGTGTTCATGAACTATCATACGTTTATGACTTAATGTCGATCCAAAAAGAAAAATATGATATCTCGAAAAATTATGAGAAATTATTAAACTGATAAAAGCAAAATCACTAAGGAAAGAGGAGTTTTTGAAAGGCTCCACACATGTTTTGCATACACAATTGTTAAATTTTTTGACCTAGCCGTCTGCTAGGGTTACTCGTTTTTTCACGAGCAAAGCTCCAAGAGTCTTTGGCGGCATGGCTCACCCGGTGGAGAGTGATCTTTCTCTGGCGAACACGACACGAGTTTCTTTGGGTTCGGTGGGGCTTGCGGCTTTGCAGGCTGACTGGTGGTATCTAGTGGGTCACCTGCTTGGCCTGAAGAGCAAGTTTCCGGGTTTCATAGGGACTGTAGCTACGATATGGCGTATCAAATCTGGATTGACGATCCATGAAGTGGGAGAGCGTTTTGTGTTTCAATTTGAGCGTGAGGCTGAAAGAAACAAGATCCTACATGGAGGACCTTGGTTTTATAGAAATACGATGGTGGTGCTAGGAGGTTATGACGGTATCGGTATGGTGTACGAGGTTCCACTGCATTTGGTGGAAGCATGGGTTGCAGTTAAGGGCCTTCCGGTGGGTCTTCGAAATAAGGCTGCGCTGAACTTGGTGGGATCAGCCCTGGGGCGTGTGATCCGTTTCGACCAGAATGCCCTATATCGGAAGGAAGCAGAGCAAAGGATCCAATTGGTTTTGGCGACTTAGGGTTTGGATGCTTTTCGAGTTTTCACCGACGGTGGCGCCTGAATTGTCATTTAACTTTGAAAAGGTCAGAGGTTTCTGTCGGAGCTGTGGTTTCTTTATGCATGGTGAGACAGGATGTGATGCCTGGTTGACTAAGGAGAGAGATGAGATCATGGCTCAGATCCAAACCACAGCTATGGCTGGACTATCATTGACTGCAGGGGAACGTGGGCATCGGACTGAGGGAGAAGAGATGCAGGTTCATAGGGCGATGGTGATTGCGTCGGAACTGGTGGTAGAGGGGCCGGTGTTAGTGAGAATTGATCCACCACATCATTCCTCGCTGGCTAGTAACTTTCAGCTTTTTCCTTCGCTGTTCAGGGATTTTAACCTAGCTGAGTTCTTGGCAACTTGGACAAAGCAGGCTGGCCATACTCCTCTGGGTAAAGTGGGGAAGAAATCCCCGATGGAGTTGATCAAGCCCTTGGGGATGGATAAGGGTAAGGGTACAGAGGTGATGGATGTTTCCCATCAGAGCTATCCTGCTTCAGGAAAGCGTAAAGCTGTGGAGGGACTAGATCGTTTGGGGAAGAGAGGTGTGTCTTACACTGAACCTTTACTCCAAGTGGACGATGGGATGCAGCTTGTCCTGCAACACAAAAATGGTCAACTGATTGTCTCTCCAAGGAAGCAGAAATTGGGTAGACCAAAGGGAAGTAAGAACAAACCGAAGTGTGCAAAGGTTCTGGAGAATGAGTTCCAGGGTAGGAAGTCTAAGAAGTGGAAGCTTAGGGAAAGTGATCGCCCTGGTCAAGTGCTGGAGGAAAAAGAGATAAGCAGTACCTCTGAATATATGGAGCAGCTGTCGACTGATAGTGGCATTTGTGGGGATGTTGGAGCTTCATCCTCAACTAGTAATGTTTAAATTTTCATAGGTCGCAGAATCTAGTTAGCTCGGTTGTTAACTTTTATATTTCCTTGCTTCTGAGCTCATAGATTTTGTAAGAATAAAGATGCCTAATAGTCCTTAAAAGGTGGGTATACCCGGGAGTGTGTAGGTTCTATGTTAGTATAGGTCCTTTGTATATCCTACAGGACAGCTCTTTCTGTCGACCCCTATGGGTGTGTCGTTTCTGGTACTGCTTGCTGAACATTAATATATCTGACCTCCTTGGATTCAAAAAAAACTAGGGAAAGAGGAGAAATAAAATGACCTGCTAATTTTTTTTTAGTATATTTACCCTTCTTTTCTTCATATTAACTTCAAATTGTAAAAATTTAGGGGGGGGGGGGGAATACAAACAGTACCCAACCTATGGGCCACTCCGAATTTCTATACCCAAGTTTCCAAAACTATCACAATGGTACCTCAAAAACCCAACCCGACCCAACAATTGTACCTACCGTCCATGACGGCGTTAACCTGTATGCCATGTGGTGTATTTTTAGGGGTAAAACCGTCCCTTCTTAATGAGAAGCTGCTACCCTTCAAGCTGTTTAAGCTCCAAAAGCCGCCCTCCATCACTCTCTTGGGCATTCCATGTTTCACCACCTACAAGTACAAATTAAGGGATTAGCTTGAGAGAAAGAGGAAGTGGTCCTCTCATGGTTGAGACGGTGTTTTTCCGGGCCTTTTTTAAAGGTGGGTTATGATGTGGTCCTCTCATGGCCAAAACCCGATATTCAAGCTAGATATATTTAGAGAACAATTGAACGAAATGGTACTATGAAAGATGAGATTCATGGGTTGCCTTTGGATTTTATCACCAAGTGGAGAGACCTCATAGATTGATGACTTGAAAATCTCAGACCACATTTGCTTTGCAGAATCAGCGACCCTATAGACATCTATGAAGGGGCCGGTTACACATATTTCCCCCAGGACCGGCGAGAACCCATTTTACTTTTGTTGGTGGGATGCCATTAGTGAGCTCTGAGGGTCTACTGGTCTCCCCAGAAATATTTTTCTTCGGAGAACTAGAATGCTTCACAGGCTGAAAAGGAACATAACTGGAAGTCAATAATGGTAATTACAAGGCAAGCTTATCATTAGAAGACTGGTTATTAGTTTATTAAACTCACTGTAGAAACAGGGAAATGTATGATTCTTATGTTAATAAGAAACAGAGAAAGAAAAAACAAGAAGAAGGAGGAGGAGGAAGCTGATCGGGAGTGCAAAACCAGGTGTGGTCGTCGACGAGGTTGTCATTGGGGTTCAAGAAATCGAACCACTTGGCGTTGATCTGCTCGTAGGCTTTGTCCTCTACGAATGTCCATTCCAAGTTTTTCCAATCAATTTTTGCAGGTTCCATTACATTTGATTACACACACAAACAATTTTTACCGCTTTCTTCATCTCTTAAAGAGAAACACACTCATATAGGTTCCACTGTCTATCACCCATGGTATACGACGAATCGAAGAGAGAGAATCGGAGACCAAAGAGGTGACAAGAGGAGGGAGATGGGATCTGCGATTCTGCTTTGGTGGAGGAGATAGATAAGGAAATGACCCGAATACCCATCTAAAATTAGCACGTGGCATGATAGTTAACGTCGTCATGGACATCAAGTACGAAAGCTAGGTCGAGCTAGCTATTTGGGGTACCATTGTGATAGTTTCAGAAACTTGAGTATAGAAATTCGGAGTGGGCCTTAGGTCGTGTAATGTTTGTATTTTTTTTCCCAATTTAGGGAGATGAAAAGAATTATGGGCTTTTTTATTATTATTATTATTTTTTATCTGTTGTGGGTCACCCTGGTAGTGTAGGGAAGCCTCCTCTTACCCAAACTTTTTGTAACAAAAAAAAAAAGAAGAAGATAACTTTGTCATCTAAATGAAAAAATAAAACCAAAGAAAATCAATATTAGAAATTTTATGGAATGAAATTAAAAAACAAAAAAAAGATCAACAACCTCTAATTTTTTAGTGAGACTTTTTTTTTAGTTTCATTTTTCAGATTTAATTTCTTTTACTTATTTATTTTGAAATGACAAATGTATCCTTGAACATGAGGGAATTTTTGTCAAAATAACATTTGGACCAAAATTGTAATACTACTAACATTGTAGAGGTCATGTTTAAAAAAAAAAAACATTTGGACCAAAATTGATTTATTTTGCAAACCACATCGGTAAAATTAAACATTTTTAAATGACAAAGTTAATTTTGAGCATCACTCCAAACCACAAGTACTATTTATAACTTTTACCTTCTTTTTTTTTTCTTTTTTTTTTTTGTGTTACACAGGCCATCCTGTATAATGGAGCATGAAGTTGGAAGAAAAAGCACAAAGTGCATCACATTCTATTTAGGTTTGTGTATCTGACTCATGAATGTGCTTGATGAATGCACCAAATGAGATTGGCAAAATCATTTTACTACATATGTGTTTAACCTATGACATTCTCCATTACTAGTCAAGGTATGTGAATCAGATTTGCCATCTTATGATTATAAGATATGATAGTCTAGGAATATTATTATGGATCTAACTATATCCTTCTGAATTATGTCCCCATGTCTCTATGAAGGAATTCTGGACTCCTGACGTACGCGAAGGAGTGCGGTTAGTACTGATCAAGTTATAGTGTGAATTTCAAATGGTATTTCGAACTTGATTTGAGGGATTTTCTTCATCAATTCGAAAACAAGTGAGTTCAACACTTCAACTTGAAGAAGCATACAAATGAATGAAGGAAGAAGAACATATTTGAAAGTAAATAAGCAGTTAGAAAGGAGCACCATGAAGATTATTGCTTTTTAACGAATTCAAAGTACGTCATTTTCAAAAACACCTCCTCAACAAAAAGAACAAATTTTCGGCCTTAAATCATAAATATGGTTCAAGGGTCAGACATTTATACACATCAGTTTATGCATCAATACTTTTAATTGCACAATAAATAATGACTTAAGATAACTTAATGACTTACCTAAAAAACATAATTCGGGTTATGTCCGGTGCTATAAATGTGTTGTCACATCCCTTAGTATCCTTGCCAAGTTACCTTTTGTTGCTTTTGTTATTTTTCATTTTGATGTAGTCGCTACATCTATCAGTTGTAATTTTTCTTATCATCATCATCATCAATGGAGTTGTCAATTTATAAAAAACAAAAATAACTTACCTACAGAGCACTATTACATTAATCGAACTTAATTGGTCAATAAAATATTGACACTGGGGGAACTTTGAAATTCACACCAAAAAGTTAAAATATTTAGAAAAACAAAGGTTAAGGAACTTTTTTTTCTCTCTCAAAAACTGTAGAGGTGCAACTAGTCCTCCAAAGAGAAATTGTATACCCGGTCCTATAGCATGCCCTCATTACGTCGTCATGACAGGCTAGAAGGGACTTTGTGTCCCTTTGTGTCCGAATGTGAGTGGTTTGATATTGGAAGGGGGGGAGGTGAAGATGGCGTGGTGATGGTGTCACTGACTAGATCGTCTAAAGCTGATGTCCGGTGTGGCGGCTTGTTGGCAGGAGAGCTGTATGGCTTTACGTCGTGATCAAGGGGAAGATCTGATATCGGCAATGCAAGACCGAGATAGGGTCAATGGGGTGCGATTTTGGTTAGCTGGATTTGAGAATGCATGATCCGATCTGACTCGTGTTGGCTCCGGTTTGGTTCATGCAGGCTCTAATCTAGGTTGGAGGGTAATGTGGGGAGAGTTTGGTGTGGGGGCCGCCTATCGGTATGCTCTACCTTAGATTGGAGTGGGGAAGCTAGTGGTGGTGGGATGGCAAGGGAGGTGCAGGTGAGATAGGGGTGATGCTGCTACTGCAATCTTTCACTTGGGCTTGGTAGTGTTTAGGCCTAGGCTTTGGCTCTTCGCCCATGTTATTTTAGTTTTTCTCTTATGTATTATTGTTATTTATAGTTAGATGTGGCTTTATGCTGGTAATAAGTCCCTACAACCTTTTGGTAGCGTGACATGGGCTCCATCTCGGCATGCACACTCAGTGTGCATTGTTTGGCCTAGCGAGGCGACGAGTTATTTGTTTGATCAAATGGACGCATCCTCCTAGTGGTAGAATGAAATAGAGTGTCGCGGGATTTGTCTCCGTGAGGCAACATAGTAAGAAAACTATGTTATTTATAACGATGTTTCTTTACGATAGAGTTATCTTTTTGGTATGTCACAGTTATGTCAAAGCAAATAGAGTAACAAGTCGTACACTTTTTGCTATTTGGTGCTTGGTAGAATACATAAATATTGTGGAGATTCCTAATATTATTTCAGGATGTTCTTTCGATACTTATTGTAATCTGGTGTTCATGTTCTACATCCCCCCTTGTATTTTGTTGTATCATTAATCAATACTTGAGAGCAGTCACACCAGTCCCTCTTTCAAAAAATAAAATAAAATATTGAAATAATATTCCATTTGTTACCATGAAGACCAACTTGTTCACTATGGATTTTTTTTTTTTTTCCTATTAATGGGGTTTGGAACCCAGTCAAGTTGGGAGTCTAAGCCCCACGCCCATATTATTATTTATTATATTTTGATGCATCACTATGGATCTCATTTATTCCTAAATGCAAATGCCTAACAAGAAATTTGGTGAATCTATCTTCTTTGCCTGGTAAGCATTTCTCCTCCATACTACAAGGCATGTACATAATTTTAAAAAACATCATGATGCTTATACTTTAGTTATTAACTCTAAAACCTAGTGCTTTTGGATCAAAGTATACAATGATAAGATTGATCATAAGATTGATAAATCATTGAAAGACTAAGATTAACTCCCGTTGAGTTTTGAATAGACAGTGTTTTTATGATATCACAATTTAACACCATCTTAAGGTTGTATCTTCTTCTTTCTATCAATGAACTCCAATTGAAAAAAAAGGAAATATTAGATAAATCTTTTTCTTTAAAATCATGTTCATCCCTTTCACAGCTAAATATAAAAAGTACTTCAGTCCCAAAAAAAAAAAATAATAATAAATAAATTATTTATAAAATAAAAATAAAAATTAAGCAACTTAACAGTTTCATCCAAACCCTAATCGATTCTTGTATTGGTTAAATTAACAATAAAACAAGTTGTAAGACAGAAAATCTGAGTATTCTGCAAATTAAATTTGTCTATACATGAAGACAAGAATCTGAAATCTTCCCTTCTGAGTGAAGACGGTTGATGACCTGCAATTTCTCTCTGCCCCAAAACACATGCGGACTTCTCCTTACGGTGCCTGAAGACTGATCAACCAAGCCAGCCTTCCACTGATCGATGAATCCTATATTAGTATATTTCCACAATTACATCTCTTTGAACACACCTCTTTCCATATTAGTCCATAAGATCCTTGTTAAGCATATCTTGGCAGACTGACCTCAGTCACCTGGGAGCCATGCTTTTCTGACTGCAACCAAGACTGTGTACATGACATCATTGCCTACATAAATGGGTTTTGGCTACAATTTGTAGAAACCGAGTATGATTCAATTAAGTTGACAATTCAATGTCTCGGATTTTGATCCAAATTTCACCTAGTTCATAGGATGTAGTTTAATGGTTCAATTCTATAATTTTATCATCATCCATGCCCAATTACCCATTGATGCGTTTGAGATGAACCAATAATAATTCTCTACAATTTAACATAAAAACTTCAAGTTACATTTATTTATACTTATATTTATTTAAGGAAAAAGATGACACGTAAATGTAGCATAACAACAGTTGCAAAATTACAATAAAAAAAAAACACAACCAAATTTGACTAGATTAAAAAACTACAATTGACATCGAAAACAATACAATTAGGACTGGATGGAAAATTGCATTTGACACAACAAGTCAGTACTCTGTTACTTAATTAATTTTTACTCATTATGCACAAATGCTGTTAGATTCAAATTTAAAGGTAGAGAATAATGAGTATTCCAACAGAGCACTGACTCGGCATTTGTGCATAATTGAGTAAAAATTAATTAATGGTGCCAATAACTTTACTCCAACAGACTTAATTAGTGGTGGCATATTCCATGTGATTGCCAACATAATAGTGGTGCATGGTAATCGATTCTCTATAACGTTTGCATCTTCTTCTTCTTCTTTTTTTCCTTTTTTTATTTTTAAATTTTTTGTAAATCACGGTAGTATTGGAAGTTTGGGTGGTAAAATTTGAATGTATGGTGAACTAAGCATATAAGTGTCAATAGCCTCACACTTCTTGTATTTTTTTTTTTTTTTTTTGAGAAGACACCCTTTCTTATATTTAAATTAGATAATACCACTCAAAATTTAAAATTAACCATCATTAATTTTCTAGACTAAATCTCATCGACTATGATGGTCAAGCAAATCCATAGGTCCCAAGCTGACTAAAAACCCTAACACATCAACACCACTAGGTTCACTATGTTCCCCTTTCGGCAGCCAGGGCCACCATCCTTCGTTGATCAAGATCTTCATTTCGATCAATCTTTAACTGGGTGTAGCAAATTAAAAGCCTTGCAGATCAAGACCATCTCGAAATCATCTATCTCTTGTAGCCTTTCAGATCTCCGCACCAACACCATATAGAAAAGAACCTAATCCTAGGCTTTCAAGAAACCAACGATCCCCTCAACAACGCCCATCACCATATCACTTTTCAGAAGACAAATTTGGGAGGCCAACTTAAGATGCCACCGTAAACCTAGTGTCTATCTTGAAGAAAACATTTGGATACTTGAAAAACTATGGACGGAGAAACACGTCCTTGAGTATGGCGCATACCAATTAAGAGCATTTTTAGCAGACTCTCTATTTTTGCTACTTAGCTATTTTAGAGAGCATGTTTAGCTTTTTATATATTTTAGCTGCTGCACCAGACTCCTAAGTGGCTCTCTATTATAACTTTTAGCTATCTCGCTCCTAAATATAGAAAGCGAGATGAGGTTCTCTATAATTTAAAACATTCCTATTAAGTTATTTTATATAACATATAAATATATTTAAACTATTTAATCTTCATTTAAAAAATAATATAAATTCAAAACTAGCTAGAATAGAGAGCACTGATGCAGACGTATTTCTAAAATGGCTAGCCAAAATGACTTTTTAGCTACTTTAGCTAAAATTTAACTCAAAAATAGTTAACATTGCTAAAGATGCTCTAAGGGCAGATTGATAGCAGCAACTGAAAATAATATCACCACTAAACGTCGCCATTGGACTCTAGTCATGAGTCGACCTTGGTTTGGAAAGGGATTCATGTTGGCGTGAGTCACTCTCCATATTTGTAGGAATTGTAGTATAATTAGGATTGTATAGTTAAGGAGAATATTATGTAGTTAAGGGGGAGAATATTATGTAGTTAAGGGGGAGAATATTATGTAGTTAAGGGGGAGAATATCACGGTGTAATTAGTTTTCTATTAGGATTATGTATACTTTGTATATGTACTCCGTCTTTGGAGAAGATCAACATATCAGAAATTCCCAAACTTTCTCTTTGCCTTTGTTCTGTTTGACTTGGTATCAAAGCAGAGATCCTGTGGACTCTGTCTCATTTGTTTCCACTGCAAATTTATCTTTGTACTCCTTGAGAGTTTGTCCTTTGTCTTTGTCCTCTTTTCCTTTCGCCCTAAAACCCTAAAATTCCCATACCTTGTCGTCAGCCTCTCCTCCCTCTGTGTTTGTCGAAATTTGCTGGTTGAAGAAGGAAAAATGGAAGAAGAATTGACCTTTAATTGGTTGTTCAATGAAGGAGGAAACGAAGGCTCTTCTTCTACTCCTTGTGATGTCGTTGTTGTTCAAAACGTGACTGATAACTCCAGCTTTGGTGTTAAACTTGATGGCACCAATTATCACATATGGCAGAGGGTTATGAAGATCCATATTCAAGGGATTGGCAAGTGGGGATATGTTACTGGTAGCATCACAAAGCCATTAGAAGGACCAAAAGCAAAAGCATGGGATACGACAAACACCAATGTGATGGGGATTTTTCTCAAAGCTATGACTCTAGAAGTGATGCAATTGTTTGCACATTATGATTTTCCCAAGGCTATATGGGAGTCTGCTGCTGCTACTTATTATGATGGGAGCGATTTTGCCTGTATTCATAAATTAATCTACAAAGCCTTCAACATGACTCAGAGTGGACAATCTGTTGCAACTTTCTATGCAAGCTTGAAGACCATTTGGCAAGAACTTGATCAGAGACACCCTAATCCCATGACGTGTGAAGTTGATATCAAAACATACCAAGCATAGCAAGATAAGATGCGTGTCCACATCTTTCTTGGTAGTTTGGATTCACACTTGGAGGGCGCAAAGAATGAATTGATGCGCCTTACTACTCCACCAACCTTGGAGCAAGCCTTTGCCTACATACGAAAAGATGAATCCAACAAGGCAGCCACAAAGAATCTACACACTGAAATTTCTGGTTTGACAGTTCAGGCCACACCTTCCCCACTCATGACTTTGTCTCCTCAGGGTGGAAATCCTCAGTATCGGTCCAACAAATAAGGTTACCAACCGGGTCAGAACTATAATAGGGGAGCAGCTCCATTCAACAATCAGGTGATTTGCAACTATTGTAAAAATTGTGGTCACTACAAGAGTCAATGTCCCCAACTTATGAGACGCAACTCCAATAACTCTAGGTGGAAAGGTGGTAACAACGGTCAGAAGGGCAAAGCTGTAATTCAATTGGTACCAGAGCAAGAACCGGACTTCTATGGTGTGGAGGGCCAAGATCTCACCAAGGGTAATGTTTCCTTAACTCAGGAAAAACAAGGTAAAGTTGGTGTTGCTTTACATGTTTATAGCTTTACTGGTAGTAATACATGGATAATTAATTCTGGTGCGTCTGATCATATGACTTATGATAAGTATTACTTTTTTAAGTTGTCATCCCCATCCATAACACATGTCTCTAATGCCAATGGTAAGTCTTTCCTAATCTTAGGAATTGGGTCTGTCCAGATTACACCTTCCATTACTCTTCATAATGTTCTCTTTGTACTATCTTTGTCTCATCATCTCTTATCTGTGTCTCAGTTGAATACAAAATAAATGTTTTGCAATCTTTTATCCTATGTATGTCATCCTTCAGGATCTGTGCACTAGGGTGATAATTGGCAAGGGAGACCTGAGGGAGAGATTGTTTCACTTGGATTGCATGTACGTAGGACAAACACAAGCACATCCAAGTCTGCAAAACCCTGTTGCCCTGACATTAAGTTCTGATTAGTTGAATGAGTTGTGGTTGTGACATCGCCGTTTAGGCCATCCATCCTTTGGAGTTATGAAGAAGTCCAAGCCCTCCCTGTTTTTAGGAATAAAGGAGTCTAGCATGCATTGTGATACTTGCACTATAGCTAAGAGTCATAGGTCTAGCTATCCTTCCAGCTTTCATTCTAGTACAATGTCATTTGAATTGATTCATTCAGATTTATGGGGACCTTCCAAACATTCAACCCTTTCTGGAATGCGTTATTTTGTTTTATTCATTGATGATTTCACAAGATTGACTTGGGTTGT
>LYNE01002184.1:601-12198 GCA_001662545.1 Rosa x damascena | reverse complement strand
TTGTTAATCATTCATTTTGTGATTACTTCCAATCTCATGGAATTGTTCACCAAACCACTTGCCCACAAACACCAGAACAGAATGGGGTCGCTGAACTGAAGAATAGTCATTTGTTAGACATGGGTCGCGCCCTTCTCCTTAGTGCCAATATGCCTAAATACCTTTGGGGAGAGGTAGTGTTGTGTGCCTCCCATCTTATTAATCATCTCTCATCTTCCTCTCTTCAAGGTCGTATTTCATTTGAGGTATTGTCTAGTTATGTCTCTATCCCATCTCTTAATACCATTCCTGCTCGTGTCTTTGGTTATGTAGCCTATGTCCATCTTTATAAGAACCAACGTTCCAAGTTAGATGCAAGGCCTCTCAAGTGTCTTTGTCGGGTATGTGACTCATCAGAAAGGATACGAGTGTTATCATCCTCCCTTTCAAAGATTTTATGTCACCATCGATGTGACATTCAATGAGGATACATGTTATTTTTCACCTTCTACGACTCAGGGAGCAGGGTGTTTTGTATGAAGGACAGTACTAAACAGGGCCAACGATTGATCGCTTTATCTCAAACGATCGATTGTTTAGTGAAAAAGAAATGTCTAGTGGCCCAGAAACCAACGACACTCCTGCAAAAATAGAAAAGGCAATTGCCAAATAGAGATTGCGAGTTCCCAAACAAAAAAGGCAATTGATGAATTGTCTATCCTTCACCATGGAACTGCCGAATAAAGCATTGCGAGTTCCGAAACAGAAAGGCAATTGCTGAATCGTTTACTCTTTGCCATGTAAATGCCGAACAGAGCATTGTGAATTCAGAAACAGAAAAGACAATTGCTGAATCGTCTACCCTTCAAGAAGAAGCTCATAATCGTTCAATCTATCTCTCTCCATCAGTGGTCTCCCCTGTTCAATCTTCATCTAAGGTGCGTAATAATTTGCCGTTGTCCCATAGCCCATCTATGTGTCATAGTGTTACTCCTGTAACTGATTCTACACATGTTCAAACACGAGTCTTACAAGAACGGTCCAATCGTGGTCAGCCTCCCAAGAAATACGAACCAAGTTTGTGTGCTAAGACTAAATATCCTGTAGCTAATTATGTGTCTACTCATAGGTTGTCTAAACCATATGTAGCCTTTGTGAATCAATTATCTTCTGTGTCACTTCCTAGTATAGTGCAGGATGCAATGAAGGACGAGAAGTGGGCAAAAGCAATGGCTGTGGAGATGGATGCACTTGAGAAAAATCAAACGTAGGAGTTAGTGTCACTACCTACTGGAAAGAAAACAGTTGGGTGTCAATGGGTGTATATAGTGAAGCACAATTCAGATGGTTCGGTGGACAGATATAAGGCAAGGCTATTAGCGAAGGGTTATACCCAGAAGTATGGTGTGGACTATGATGAAACTTTTGCACCAGTAGCAAAGATCAATACAATCTGGGTACTTCTGTCTCTAGCAGCTAATCTTGATTGACCTCTACAACAGTTTGATGTTAAAAATGCCTTCTTGCATGGTGATTTGAATGAAGAAGCATACATGGACTTGCCTTTGGGATATGGTACTTCCACTGGAGTCAAGGTAGTGTGCCATTTAAGGAAGTCCCTATATGGCCTCAAACAATCTCCAAGGGCTTGGTTTGGTCGATTCACTACATTCATGAGGAGGATTGGGTATAGGTAGAGAAATTTATATCATACTCTATTCCTTAAGCATCAGAAGAGTAAAGTTACAACTTTAATTATTTATGTGGATGACATGGTGGTGACAGGTAATGATCTTGAGGAGACCAAGAAGTTGCAGAGTGTATTGTTAGCAGAATTTGAAATGAAAGACTTGGGGAGTTTGAAATATTTCTTGGAAATTGAAGTCACTAGAGGAAAAGATTGTATTATGTTGAACCAGAGAAAGTATGTCCTTGACTTATTAAGTCCTTGACTTATTAACAGAAACGGGTATGCTCGATTGCAAACTGGCTGACACACCCATTAAGCAGAACCATTGGTTAGCTGAGTATCCAGATCAAGTATCCACGAATAAGGCAGGATATCAGAGGTTAGTTGGAAGATTAGTTTATTTGTCACACACTAGACCAGACTTAGCTTATGCAGTTAGTGTTGTGAGTTAGTTCATGCATAATCCTAGTGAGGCTCATATGGAGGCTGTAGTTCGAATCTTGAGGTACTTGAAGTCTGCTCCTGGAAAGGGGTTGGTGTTTTCTAAGCATAGGCATTTGGATGTTTTGGATATACATATGCAGACTAGCCGGTTGTATAACTGATCGATGATCTACTTCCGGATATTTTACGTTTGTCAGTGGAAATTTAATTACTTGGAAGAGTAAGGTGGTGACCCGTTCTAGTGCTGAAGCAGAGTATAGAGGAATGACTCGTGGAGTTTGTGAGATGTTGTGGTTAAGGCACTTGTTGAGGGATTTGGTTTCAAGCAGGAAAAAGTTATGCCCTTATTCTGTGATAACAAAGCTGCAGTTGAAATTGCTCATAATCTTGTCCAACATGATTGCACAAAATATGTGGAGGTTGATAGACACTTCATCAAAGAGAAGCTGGATCAACAAATCATTTCTTTTCCCTTCGTACCTACTGAGGAGCAGCTGGCGGACATTCTTACAAAGGCAGTCTCTAGCAAGGCGTTTTATGACTCACTTGACAAGTTGGGCATCAGTGATCTGTATGCTCCAACTTAAGAAGGAGTGTTGGTGTGAATCACTCTCCATAATTGTAGGAATTGTAGTATAATTAGAATCGTATAGTTAAGGAGAATATTATGTAGTTAAGGGGGAGAATATCACGGTGTAATTAGTTTCCTATTAGGATTGTGTATACTTTGTATATGTACTCCGTTTTTGGAGAAGATCAATATACCAGAAATTTCCAAACTTTCTCTTTGCCTTTGTTCTGTTTGACTATTCACTCACATGCTTTTTTACTCTTTGCTTGGTAAGTGGTAACTAGCTAGTTTTTCTACATACTTACATTTCGTGCAACACCATGAAATTAATGTCAGTTTGCATTTTGTGTTAAGATTCGTTCAAAACCTAAGATGTCATATTTCCTTGGATTTAATTTCTTCATCTATAAGGGCATTTTCAACTCGAGGTCTCGAGTCCTATTTTGAGACATCACACTATTTTCCTCATCTCCAACGTTTGAAACTCCAACATGGGACTCAAGAGGACCTAGGCTCTGAGAGGGTAGAGAACAACAATATATTAAACTGTAAGATCAAATTCGATACCTTATATTAAATCGTACAAAAATATAACCAAATATAATTATAGACAAATTATTGTCAAGATAAAAAAGACCCTAAATATGGCACCTAATGGTTGGAGAAAGACACATGAATAGTAATGTTAAAGGGGTCTCAAAATTAGTCTTAGCACCTCCATATGAGAATAAGGATTGGAGACTTGGAGATGCCTTAAGATATACCAATAGTGCTAATTTCTGATTATTTATAGAGATGGCTAAATGTGATTTTTCAGTGAGCTCAATAGCCATACAATGTTTATTATATTTGTATTTGAGAATCTAAAATACGATCCGAGTTTAATTATGAGTGAATTTAGAATTAAACTTAAAATTAGGATTGGAGAGAAATGGAAGAAATTCATTGTAAACAGCATCTAATTAATAGATAAGAGGGTTGGCTGCTGCCGTTCCCTTCTTTAATGCCTTCACTATTTAATTTGAAGACGTGTAATTGCAATGTTGGGGAAAGATAGACTAACCAGGCCAACTTTGGACGAATCAGCTTTTCGTTTAAACACCCCACTATAAAGTCTTTCTCATTTAGGGAGATATATCTGACAGAGATGGAAGGAGGGTTTGTTGAAGAATTTATAGCAAATAATGTTTTGACTATTTCTCCTCCAAGACCTACTTTCAAGCTTTCATTATTTCTCCTGAAAATTACTTCGACAGTATCATTCAGAGTAGAAGTCTTTAGGAGTATAGAGTATACATTGGTTAATCGACTTGAGCCAGTTTGATATCAACATATTCTTCAATTTAATTTCTGTTCTTTATTTACTTGAACTCTTGAAAGAGAAAGAAGAGTTCGATCCAATCATCATTTCAAAAAACAACCTGTGAGGCTGTGCCCTAAGCTGATGTATACAAGTAGCTAGGAACAGTTGAATTCTGAGAAAAGGGTTTGGGTTTGCACATTTTGATATGACTGATGGAGGAGTGCAGGTTCTGAATGTTATCAGGGGCAGGAGGTACTGCACGAGTGCAGTGCAGGTGCAGCTTTTCTTTGCTTTGGAGTTGGGAGTAATAAGCACAGTGTACGGGCTCTGACATAATATTCCACTGCAACTCTGCAAAATATCAAAGATATATTTTAGCCCAGAAAAATTCAATAGCCCTTCTTCGACCAGAAAAATCCACTACCCTTTTTATTTTCATTAGAAAAAGAAAAGAAAAGAAAAAAAATGAAATGACCAATAAAAACGCAAGAGAAAATAATAATAATAATTAATGAGAATTATTTCTTTAGAAAATTACTCATAAGTGTCATTTTGAAACTTTAATTAACCATAAGACCACTTAACTTTTTTTGTCTCCGTAAGGCCACTTTAAGACTCAAAAGCATCCGTTTCTTTTTGTATCATACCAATTTTGCCCTCAACTCTCGCTCTCTCTCTTTTCTTCGATAGAACTGATCTTTTCAAAAACAGATCGCGTTCTCTCTCTCTCTCTCTCTCTCTCTACTTTTACTGGAAGGATCGTTCATCTCCACCGGTGCACCATCAGGTCTCCGTCTCTGCCGGCATGACTGTGAGTCTCCACCGGCACACAATCTCGTCTTCGCCGGCATCCAATTGCTAGAAGGATCGCATCTTCGCCGGCGCACCGTCCTGTTTCTACCGCAGCGAAGAATAATTTCTAGGCAACGATCTCGAAGCCCGACGAAGGCTGTGGTATCAGGCGCCTTTAATCTCAACAAAGCTCCACTGAGTATCTTCGGCAACGATCTGATTGGCTTCTTTCTGCCGAATAGGTACGGTGATGTAAATTTTGTGTTCAATTTTGATTAGTGATTTTTGATAATGGAGATGAAATTAGGTTTTTGTATTGATTTTGATTGGGATTTACGATGAGTGGCAGGCGGAGATGGCGAAGGTGCTTCTGGAGATGAGGCAAATTCACCAGTTCAAACATTAGGCGGAGCTTGGCGTTGATGATGAGGAAAAGAAAGTGTTCTTTGATCAGGTTAGGAGTTTTTTGGCCCTTTCTTTGTGTAGAATGTTTTGCTTATTTGGTGGTTGGGATCTGAGATTGGATTTTGGTGCGAAGAAGTAGAGGCATTGGATCAAAGTGATAGTTTGGTGTTTGTTTTGATGGAGTTGGACTTAAATTTTAGTTGAATAAGATCAAATCCATGTAGAACAATGAATATGTCAAGACAAATAGGGACTTTTTCTGATTGCAAATTCATTACAGGTGACTCTGCTCAATTCAAGCTGTCTAGTGGTTTTGGCATCATATATCAAAACTGCTTGAGAACTGTTAGCAGATTCAAAAGATGGCAAGAATTCATTTGATGGCTTTACACCTTCCGTATGTCAATACAAGCCTCATTAGAATCATATCAATTATATGTTCTCCAAAGCTAGCTTAGCACCTGCACATCTCATACCTATATATATATATATATATATAACCTGGACATTTCATACCTCTATATATACATATATCTGTGTGTGTGTTCGCATCGAATCAAGTTGATATATTTGGGTTAAAAACATCCATCCACATGATTTCACTTGATGACCAATTTATCATAGGCTGCTTTTACACTATTTATCTAAGTGGTAATGGAGAATAACAATGCAACATTTCTTTTTCATGTTCCCTGAGAATGAAACTTGATATATTACCAATCATTTTTCAGGTTCCAACAGGTGGAACGTCGACTTTTAGTGATGATAACTTGCTTCTGTTTTTATTTTAACTGATTTCAAGTCAGTAGCTCTCTATAACTGTTATAGTGGTTTTTCAACACAGTGATAGTAGTTTCTTATCCTTATGCTAGTATCTTTTCACGCTGATGTCCATAGCTTTATTGTTTTCATTTTGATTGATTTCAAGCCAGTAGCTTTCTATAACTGTTATAGTGGCTTTTCAACACAGGGATAGTGGCTTTCTATCTTTATGTTAGTATCTTTTTAATCTGATGTCAGTGACTTTCTTGTTTTCATTTTGATTGATTTCAAGTGGTCTTTTGTCAATAGCTTATCAAACTGAAAAGCATGATTTTGAATGAAATTCAATTTTATTTTTGTTGTGATTTCGTATCTCTAACATTTCTTGTTTGGGATTTGTGTTACACTACCAACATGGATAATTAGCTGGCTTTGTGTAATTAGTATCTATGATAGTAGCTTTTTATTACTGATCTAGTAGCTTTGTACACGTGTCATAGTAGCTTTCTGTATTTATGTTATTAGATTTTTAGATTACTTGTTTTTGATTATATAGTTGATAAAAAGTGCCACTTTTGCAGTGCAGCAACACGCTGCTGTTTGTTTTTTGCATTTCAAATATTAATATTTTGTTTTATCATTGTTCTTGCATAATTCTTTTCCTTTCCATTTGTAGTGGTAGATTCCAAAGATCATGTAAATTTGAGTAGTGCCTCCATTGACCAGGAGATGATTCAGCCAACCAAGAAGTATTGAAATGAAGTCTCGTGTTGAAGGTGGCAGAATTATGTCTATGAGTTTAGAGCGTTACCATTGAAAAATGACAGTAGCATTACAACATTGACAGTAGCTTTATGTAACTATTGTACTAGATTTTCACAGCTATGGTAGTGGCTTTTTACAACTATGTAAGTAGCTTTTTACATAGTTATATCATTGTTGAATCCTGCATATTTTGTGTATCATTGAATATGTTTTATGTTCTCTATTACAGTAGCATTTTTATTTTGGTTGTATCATGTAAATTTCCATAGCTTTGTAGTTTTTTAGAATATCTTTTTCAGTCTCTGAGAGAAGCTTTTGTTCTGCTTGGTAGTAGTTTTGGTTCTGTTTGGTTATTGTTTTTGTTACTAGTGAGAGTAGCTTTCTAGTGTTAGTGACAGTAGTGTTTGTTACTGGTGACCAGTAGCTTTTGATGTTAGTGACAGTAACGTTTGTTGCTTGTGACAATAGCTTTTAGTGTTGGTGACAGTAGTTTTTGTTGGTGAAGATAGTAGCTTTTGGTTTTGGGGAGCATAGGTTTTGTTGGTAATAGTAGCTTAGTAGCTTTTGTGACATCGTCGGAGGTTGCCAGAAATCTCACCAGAGTAGCTTTTGTAGTTGCCGGAGTTCGCCGTAGACCCGCCGGAAGTTGGCCGGAGACCCACCAGAGTTCGCCAGAAGTTGGCCGGAGGTTGGCCGGAGTTGACCGGAAACCTCGCTGGAGAGGAGAGAGAGAATGAATTTTGATTTTGTACTCTAGTGGCATTTATGTAAATATATTAGTTTTTAATATCCAAAATATAACATCTTTTTTAATCTAATGGCCTTATGAAGGAAAAAAACTAGTTGGTGGCCTTATGCCTAAAAAAACATTCTAAGATGTACTTATATGTAATTAACCCTTATTTCTTTACCTCCTGATTATGTTTAAAAACCAAGCTATTTTTTATTTTATTCAGCAAAAAAAAAATGTAATCTTGTTCCGTTGTTTGGATTTCACATACGCCGACAAGTTTCAAATTTTAATTTAATCATACTCCTCCTATAGTGAAAGTGGTTTACAGAATTGTACACATTAGTTTCATTTGTATGAAGTCATAGAGGTTTTTGATTAGTATTTGTAGGGAATTGCTCTATACAAAAAAAACCCTAAAGGCCGGTTCTCCGCTCTGCAAAATCATCCTCATCCGGCGGCGCCTGGACGTGCGGGCTAGCCTCTGGGCCTCGCCGTCGTCATGAGGTTGACTGTCGGACTGGTTTTTGGATCGCTATTGCTCAGGGGGGCCATCGAATGGAGTGTTGCTCGGGGCTTGTTAGATTGATCTAGCTGGGATGGTGACTGGTGGAGGTCGTGCTAACTGATCGGGGTTTTGTTTTTTCTTCGTCTTGCCATGGTTTGAGGCGGCGTGACCTATGGAGTTTGGGTCGCAAGCGGTAGGATCGTGGGGCAGATCGAGGCTGGATCGACATGGCCTGTGCGGCGAGGTTCTTGGATCGTGGGGCGGCAACGGTGTGGGGTGGGAGGGCGTGGATCGACATGGCTTGTGCGGCGAGACTCTTGGGTCGCTGGCGGGGTGATTGTGGGGGTGCAGATCTTGCGGGTTCAGGTCGAGGCAGTGTGAGGCGGATGGGGAGAGGCGTGGCTTGGCTGGTTCGTACGACAGGAAGGCTGGAGAAGGTGGCCTTGGACCGGACCGGGTGATGGGCCTTGGGTAGGCCTTTGTTTGGTGGCTGTCCTCTATTTGGGCTTTAAGTTTCTGGGCTGGGGTCTTACTCTAGTTCAGTAGATTTCAATTTGGGCTAAGGTTTAGGCTCTTGGCGCAACTCTATGTTTTTAGTTTTATCTAAATTCAATAATTTCCTTGTATTAGGAACCTAGATCTCTAGCGCCTCTGGCGTAGTACCAATGGAGGATCTCCGCTATCTCTACGATCTGAAATGTATAATGAGTAGGTCTATTTCTATGTACCACTGTGGGTACTACCACTAGCTTATTGTCTGTCTATGTCCTTAAATGACAGCGGAAGGGTATGTAACGGCATATTCTGGCTTGTGTTAATTATACTATTTCGCCCTGAGGGCTTGATTAAAAAAAAAAAAAATAGAGGTTTTTGATTGTTACCCAGGTATTTAGTTTTTATCTTAACATGTAATTGCGCATCTTTGTTCTCTTTATTAAGTTTTCATCATTTTTTTTTCTTTAGCCTACCCTTTTTGTCCTGTTGGAATCCTAATCAAGAGGTATGGAATTTTTTTGTTCAACTTCATGCAAGTGATGCAACACCCTTATTTACACAATTACACATTCAAAAGAAATAATATGATACTGGGAACTTCCTCGCAATATATATATATATATATATATATATATATATATATATTTTCGATAAGAGTTCCTAGGTTTTACATAGTTTTGATATGTAAATCAATTCCTGCTATATTCAAAGAAGAGTCGTTCAGAGACCTAGGTTCAAATCTATTCCCATCATCAGCAGCTATACCTCTCTTTAATCACGTTAGACTCTCAAAAATTGTTGGGTTCGCTCAATTTGGTTGGTTGAAGCATGGGAGTAGAAGGAGAACTCAGTGGTTGCTTCCAATTCGGTGTTTTTGTCAAAGAACTTTAACTTTGATCTAAATTTTATAAGTGAATGGTATTTACGAAAATTAGGGAGGTGTATTTAGCATAACATGTTTTTGATAAGGTAAGTTAGAGATCTATTATACAGGGAGGTCCAAATACCGATTTTAGAGGTATGAATAGAAACAACATTTTTTTTTCAATAGATCTTTTGTCAGCAAAGATCCATTGAATGACATTTACGAAAATTAGGGAGGTGTATTTAGCATAACATGTTTTTGAAAATGTAAGTTATAGGTCTAATATACAGGAAGGTCCAAATGCCAATGTTAGAGGTATAAATAGAAGGGCTAAATACTAGTTACTACCCTATGATTTGAGTCTAAAATCAATTCAGTCTATGGACTTTCAATTTCATCAAAAACACCCCTGGACTATAATTTATCATCTGATAGGTCATTCCGTGAAATAGAACTGTTAAACCCCTAATATGGCTTGCCACACAGCTCCGGTGGGGCCCACTTGGTTGGTAAAATTTCCAAATTAACCCTGACTCTGATCGGGGTCATCCTCCTTCCTCCTCACACGTTGAGGCCGCAAGGTTGCTCTAGGCATTGAGTAGTAGGCAATATGAATCCTAGCATCACGTCTCCAGCTGCGCCGAATTGAGTTTGGCCAAAATCGTCCTCATTCGGTCTTGCCTTCAATCTCCTGTTCTCTGAACAGTGTCCTGGGCTCACCGAGATGCCGGAAACGAGTCCTGACGGCGTTGTCGTTGGTGGGGATGGCCACGACGCTTCATCAAGAGTTGCTGCATTGCTTTATCCTGTTGCTCTCGCACCACTTTGCTTTCTTTCGATATCTCGTATTCTCTTTATTACTTGAAGTGGTGGTCTGATCAACAAGAAGACAAAGTGAGACAAGCTTAATTCATTAATGGAAGCGGTGGTGTATAAGTTTAATTGATTAATAAACAATTACTTTGTTTGTAGAAGTGGTGCTGCCGGTGATAAGCAAGAAGATAATGGAGGCCAAACTTCATTGTTTAATTTGACCAAGCATTCAAACTTGAACATGTCTTATTTCTAGAAACAGTGCTGATCGAAGACAAAAGAAATGGAGGCAAAGTCTAATTGATGATCAATTGCTTTGTTTTCCAGAATCAGTGCTGTGTGTGATAAGAAAGAAGACAAAAGAATGGTGGCAAATATAATTGATTTCAAATTTGCTGGAGGTAGTGCCATACATGATCAACAAGGAGATGAAAAACAAGTTTAATTGATTATTTTGGTGAACAAAAGTATTCATAGAGGTGGGTCGTACCAGAAGATGAGTGGCAAGCTCTCTACAAGCCAATTGATCGACGAGTTGTCGCAAGAAAAGTTTGATTATGCAGCAGCAAAAATTGGAAAGCCTCTGTTAGTTTCCAATTGATAAAGGTTTCTGTCAAGAAGAGATGAAGAGTTCAGAGGGGTACCAGATTCTACGCTGAAAATCAAGAATAGGTGAAGAACTCGGTATTGAAGCAGAGTTAAATGGAGGAATCCTCCATTTTATAGAGAGTACAGGGACGTGTTCCCTTCTCCAAATTAGATTGAGGAAGTTTCTCCCACTCTTTTTCCTCCATCGTCATGATACCTAACTAAGAAACTGCATAGTGCACTAAAAATCTGGGTCAGAAGAGGAGCTAGAATTTCAAGGAGGGTAATTTAGGGATTGTGGCTCTAATCTGGGTTAGAAGAAAGCTGGGGTTAATTTAGGAAATTTCTCTGTCAAGTGAGCCCCACCGGAGTTGAGTTGGCACGCCACGTCAGCGATTTAACGGCTCCATTTCATGGACACATGATAGAATGACCTATTGGATGACAAAATAATAGTGGAAGGGTATTTTTGATGAAATTAGATGTCAAAGGACTGAATTGATTTTGGACGCAAACCACAGGGTAGTAACTAGTATTTAACCCTAAATAGAAACAACATTTTTTTTATCAATAGATCTTTTGTCAGCAAAGATGCAACTTTTTATATTTTTTTTATGGGAAATTTTCCCAACGATGTTTCGTCTACAAATGAGTCTATGGTGATTATGAATTTATGACAGTGTTTCTATTTTTAATTTATTTTTTACGATTTTTCCTTGTTGGATATGGATACAATGGCTTCAAACATGTTATGGTTGAAACAAATTTTTTTTTTAAGAACAGTACATGAAATATTAGCCATTCCGAAGTTCGGTACATCAGGTTTCAAAGAATTAAGATCGGTACATGAAATTGCAATTTCGACCCAAAATCGGTGTATGCCGTTA
>LYNE01002182.1:25864-49382 GCA_001662545.1 Rosa x damascena | reverse complement strand
ATAGCTGTCCTTGCACCAAGTAATGATGATTAATTCAAAAGATGCTTCAAATGTTTTGTCGGGATTTCCATTTAGCATTAAGAGGTCGAAAAGAAAGCTAAATTGATTGTTATAAAATAGTAGTCAAACCCTAAGCAAAAACAAGAAGAAGAAAGAATACTTAGGTTTTGGATACCCTATACTAGTCTCAAACCTTATGCCTTGTTAGGGCCATAAGTGCTCAAAACTAAATGCTTTAGGTTTCGACAATCGATTGTAACACACTCTAGCAACCATCACCACAAATAATAAGGTCGAAAAAATTACTTGTGATAATAATTACCCTACCCAACAATTCCGAATACTATTCCGACAATCAAGGGTAATAATACTCAAAATTGGGTGATTGAAGAAGCGTAATCTAAGAAATCCAAATGGAAATAGAGATATGCAATGGGCAAATTCCACCATACTCATTCTATAATCTAAATTGAAATATAAATTCTCCAATTTAATATTCCAATTCCAACACACCAAACATAGATTAAGGAGGGGAAAACCTAAATCATACATCTAGAGTGAAGAAATTAAAGCAAGAGTACACAAATCATATGAATAAACATCAATTTTATTAAATATTCCTCAACAAAACCATACAAAACTAAACTTGGGTTTCAAAACCCTAAAACCATGAGAGGTCACACACAAGTATATATCAACAAACATCAAAGAACACCATAAGCAAGAAATAAGAGAGAGAAAGAAGAGGGAAAGAGAAGAGAAATCGATGAAAGTTAAGGCAAAACATGTCACTAGCTATTTCCATAACTTCATGGCTTCTCTTGCTATCCTCACTACTAGAAAAACCCCCATCACACGCAGATTTAGTTCACACAGATATTCACACGGAGAAGATTCTGTGTATAGAACACTGCAAACACACAAAATTTTGTGTGCAAAACTATATTCACACAGTTTT
This sequence comes from Rosa x damascena, assembly GCA_001662545.1. Taxonomy (NCBI): domain Eukaryota; kingdom Viridiplantae; phylum Streptophyta; class Magnoliopsida; order Rosales; family Rosaceae; genus Rosa; species Rosa x damascena. Next base: position 48,424 of record LYNE01002182.1, on the reverse strand, counting down.
CCGTGGTAAATGAAAAGTGAAAGTGGGACAGCAAAATTTCACACGAATTTCAGTGTAAAATTCACACGAATTTTCGTGTAAAATTCTCACAGATATCCGTATGAATTATGGTCATACACAGACTTCCGTGTGAATATTTATTTATGTTTTAAAAATTATTTTATTTGTGTTAGACATTCATACAGACTTCCGTATGAATTAGAGTTGATACAGAAAAAAAAATCCATGTGAATTTTATTTAAAAAATAAAATAAAAACTACTTTACTATTTAAAATTTAATAAACATATTTATACACAGCATAATAATTCCGAAAACATTTTGTTTCACACAGATATCTGTGTGAAGTCTTTTCGATAACTCTCTGAAAATTTCAATATCCCAATTCATTTCTTTCTTTCCATAAATTCTTTGTATACTACATTCTCACTAGACACTCGGATCATGACATAGCTATAAGTTACTTCGTCTCTCTAGATGCATGTAATGCTATATATTTTGGACTCAGAGTGGACATTGGAATTACGTACTAAAGAATTTCAAAATTTATTTAAATATATTATTTTGATTTTATCATTTTGTCACAATTGTAGTGAAAATTATGACAATTTTTGTCACAATTATATATATATATATATATATTTTATATATTTTATCATTTCGTCACAATTGTTGTGAAAATAGTGAAAATCTTGTGGCCCAAAAAAAAATAAAGAATCGGGGTAGGAATTACAAATTTACAACAATTGAAGGCCCATTTTGTTATCTGGGCATCAGTACCCTCCGTCCCTCCCCCCATATAAAACCCAATCCTTCCCAATTCCACTCACCTTCTAAGCTTCTGCAGCTGCAAAAGATCCCCAAGCCGCCGAGAAGCCCAGAGCTGCAAATCTCACTCTTTCTCTCGGAACACCATGGTACTCTCTCTCTCTCTCTCTCTCAGATCTATCGCCGGCAACAAAGCTGATATATGTTTTTCAGCTTTCTGCTACGGTAATGAATCCGCTACCTTGATTCTTCTTTGTAATTGTTCCGAGTGTATGACTGATTTTAGTTTCTCATATTCAATCTCAGTTGCTTATGGATTTAATTATGGTTTTGGTTTCTAGGTCTTTTATGATTCCTTCGACGAATCATTTGAAGGGCGTTGCTGGTCTTGATTTGGTGGTATTGAGAATTAAAAGGCCGCTTTCTTCGTGGTGACTATATTGACAACAGTCCAAGAAATCACATCTAGCGCTTACATGGGTTACAATGTGGTGCACAAGGCCAACCCATATACACCATTGCCACCCAGCACCAAGCTAGAACCTGGAGAGGTTTACCATCTATTGCCAAACCTTGTATGGCTCAATAAGGCTTCGGTTCCTTCAAAAATAGCCCTCCAAGAACAAGAAAGCGGAAAAAGACAGAAGGTGAGGATTGTGGTGACTAGAGAGCAATTGGAGCTGTTGTTGAATGGTGCAAAGAAGAACCGGTCTTTAAACATTGGGAGTCGTGGGTCAGAAGAGCCTCGCAAATGGAGGCCGTCTGAAAAAAAAATGAAAAAAAAAGGACAATAATTTGAGGGACCAAAAAATAAATATATAAATCTGTGAATAATTTATTAAAATTTAATAAATATATTAGATACACAGATATTTTTGGTGATGGGACATAATTGCTGGAGTTGTAATTAAAGTGGGAACCACCAAATGCATTCACACGGACTGATAAATCTGTGTGAAAGTAGTATTAGCAACGCCAGTAATACGTACGGATTATTAATCTGTCGTTGTACCGTGTGTATTGATGTTTTCACACGGATTTCCATATGGAATACTGTGATTTCACACGGATTCTCATCCGTGTGTGATGGGGGTTTTTTTTCTAGTAGTGCCTTATGAAGCCATGGTGTAGAGATGGTGGCCTAGATACCAGAAATGAGTGTGCCTCCTCCTTGTGCAATCTTACATGTGAAGAATGGGAGATAAAGAAGAGAATAAGAGGTGAGAAGGGAGAGTTCTCCCAAATTCAGTCAAAAGGCCTAGGGTGTAGAAAAATTGGTCTTAAGTGAAATGTGTGTGCAAAGGTGCTTAAATACCCCCTTGGGTTCAAGGGTCAAGATTAGATTTGTACCTTAGATCCAAGGGCACAAAAACAAGGAGCAAATGAGTAAAATGAAAAATCTAAAACAACATAATAAAAAATGTAGATAATTAGAAGTTTAGAAAACATTTCGGAAAATATAAACAAAACGGAGGGCAAAAGTGTAAGTGAGTGTGTGTCTAGTGTGAACACAAATAAATATCTTTATCCACATTTGTGATGCATGAAAGGTGTGTGGTCCACTAATTATTATTGTTATTGCATCTATTTTGAATTTGAAATTTGAATACAAAGATGTAATACAAATGAGCTTGGGTCTTCACTTGTGTGCTTCTTTGGTCTTGGGCCTTGGACTTCTTGCTATTGGGCCAAGTTAACTTGGTTGCCCCGATGGTCAACCAGTTGACTTTTAGTCCTTTAGTTGGAAGTTGACTTTTTGCTCGAATTCGCTACTTCTGTCGTCTTTTTCTTCTCTTGACCATAATTTCCTACAAATGAAGAAAACAAAGTAATACTACAAAATAATACTTGAGTATTTGCTAATTTCAAGGTAATTAGGGCTACAAACACACGTAAATAGCGTGTGAATCACTCCCGCAAACTCTCAAGAGGAGCTGGCATAGGGACAATAGTCGGTGCCTGTTTCTCTGCCGACCACTATCCCAATACCTGTCTCTGCAGCACCAATTGCTGTCCTGGTATTCATCTCTGTATCGAATGATGTCCTGTTGTTCATTTCAGGGATGAAACAACTACAGATGTATTCCAAAGGGAAGCACAACTTTTTCCAGTTTTTGCTGAAAGTAGAAGTAGTACTTCATCATCTGTTAGTGGTGATCATGGGAATAGTGAGGTTGAAGATGAGAATGACCTTGACCTGGAACTCACTGTAGGTTGATATATCATTGTTCATATCAATGACTTCTATTGGAAAATTGTCCTCATTGTATGAGAAGTAGTAACAAAACTATCCTAATAATTTTTTTTTTTTTTAAATCCTACACAATTTCTCAAGGCTTTTAAAATGGGAAATTTTTAAGAATAGTATATGAGGTTTGGGCCACTGAGAATTACGGTTAATATACTTTACAAAAACTTCAGAATGGTGCTTGGGGTTCAAAACTGGACCCAACATAAGTACATACCATCAATTAGTCCATTACGGCATATGTCATTATAAATCATTAGAAGGGCAAATCTGTATTTTCATACTCTCTCTCTCTCTCTCTCTCTCTCTCTCTCTCTCTCTCTCTCTCTCTCTCCTTGGCCAGGCAACACAAGTACCAATGGCGTCACTGATAGTGACAATCTCATCCTTCACTGGAATAGGTAACAAGGCATCATCAACAATGGCTCGAACAACTGAGACGCGCATATTTTCCTTTCCCAATAGAACACCATGTATCAGCTGATCGCTCGATGCAACATTCACTTGAATAATTGTTCCAATAGCAACAATGTTGACCACCCTATCTACTGCTAGTTCACACTCATGCACCGCAGCAGTCATCTCCTAAGACAAACAATGAAAATAAACAATTAGTTCATATATTTTAGTTTCATTAATAGTTCCACTAAAGCTGCAAACTCTAGGAAATGAGAAAAGAGATAAATGAAGGGAATAATGGTGTTACCAGATCATCATTTGCTGAAGTGTTGGGAGCCATTATGTCTCTAACCTCCTCCTCGATTATTGCCTTTACTTTGTGGTTCCCTTCTGGAACTTCATGGTTCTCTTCAACTAACAGTCCAGCTGTATCATCATTTAAAACCAACCTCTTCTTCACTGCATTGAGCTCACCGTCCGGATTATTCTGCATAACTTTCTTCACTGCTGTGCTGCAAGGTAGTTTCTGCAGAATTCCAAAAGAAGTTAGAACCTATCCATGACTTCTTGGATCAACAATTTATGGACTACAAGTGATTAGGATACTCATATCTTTTCTTCTTCTTTTTTGTGTGCACGTGTGTGTCACTCATTAGGAAGTTATATGCATATTGCAGATCATTAAATCAAATACAAAAGCAGTTTAATAATTACTATATATCAATTGATAAAAAGAAAGTTAGATTATTGCAAGTTATCAAATCTTCATATAAAAAGAAGTTCCTGCCATTAGCAGATATTCTGGCAAATCTACACCAATGCATTAATAAGCATATGGAAAACAATAATCTGGTAGGAAAACATGTATAAGAGATTAAAAGAAACCTAATCACTCACAAGTCCCAGCTCCTAACCAAAAGGTTACCAATGTATGACCTGAGTGATGCCTAGAGACCAAGACCCTCCAAGAAGATACATTGTAGGTCTTCATTATGAACAATACAATAGTAACAAGGTACAATATCAAACATAGTTTATACTTCATTAGATTAATAGTTCTGTTTCTCTTCATATAGGAATCCTAGCCATTGATAGAAGATTGGATATGGTGGACGCAAAACTCATGCCCACTAGGCCATAGGTGTCTTAACATTCATTTGTGTGATGCCCCGGAAATTCGTATTTATTTTTCGAGAATTTTCCTGAATTTAAATTGTGGGTATCGGACGGTTTCGTGGCTCGTGGATAGAGTGGAAGTGTTTCAGGCGAATAATTATTCAGGAGGCGTCGTTTTAGGGGGGCGCAAGGGTTGACTTCTTATTCATTGGGATTCTCCGGAAACTTCCTTCATGAAAGTTGTAGAGCGTGTCGATACGAATTCTTGGATATGTGGAATGCGGAAATCGGAGTTTGTATGAGGAAGTTATGGCCATTGGAAGAAGTTTCCATTTTGGTATAAATAGAAGTTTCCCGAGTGGGAAACTTACTATTTTCATTTGGTTTCCTTTTCCGGAAACTCTCTTCCTCTCTCTTCTCTCTCTCGACTCCTTCAGTGTCAAAATATTTCGACTGACCCGACCGGAACCCGGAAACCCGACCCGGCTTTTCCGGCCAGCTCCAGCAGTCTCTGGCGACGAAACATTCCAGATCGGTTCGTCGTTGCCGTCCACTCCTCCCTATGGTGTCCTCTACCGGCGATTCGTGGCGGTGATGGCGCTAGAAGGCGGCAGAGTCTGGTGTATTCGGACCCGGTCGGAAAACGCAGCTCTAGCGACTTCGTGGCTTCATGCTTCCTTAGTTGAGTTTAGAGAAGGCTCCCTGATCGATCTGTGGTGGTTGTTTGGATCGATTTACGTGGAAATCGGTTCAACTCGGATTGAGCAAGAATCCAAAGCTTATGAGGTAGTTTTCGACCCTTTATGCTTGGTTTCTGACTTCGAGCTAGTTATGAAAATTCACAAGCATGCTTAGATGAAAAGCTTTGATGTCGGGAGTTTTGTGAAATATTGAGTTTTGGCTGGTAGCGGTGCGCCACTACCTGTGGCGGCGTTCTGGTGGCTTTCTGGCCATGTAAGGAACTGTTTTTGGTATTATGTATGTTCTACTCGTTGATACGAGTGTTTCGATATATAATATGCAAATTTTGGAGTTCGTATGGATTTGTTATGATTTTTACAGTTTCATACCGGTCGATTTATTCGATCCGTGAGGATTCGAGCTTCCGAACGACTTGTGGTTTTGGCATATCGATCGTAGAAGTATTCCAGAGACATTGGGTGGTCTCGGATGTGGTTTCGCCTCGATTGGCGTCACTTTGGAGATTTTAGTTCAAAACAAGGGTTTCGGACTTAAATCGTTTGTGAATTATTGCTAAGTTGAAACCGTATGTGATCAAGTACTTGACGAGGTATCTTTGGACTGTTATTTTATGGTGTGGCTGCCTTGTTCGGTATTGAAGACGCAGCGGGAGTTTCGAGGTGAGTAATCTCACAAGGTTCATTTATGAACATAATACCTTTATTGTTTTGAGAGCTATTTTGTTAACTGCAAACTATTGTTGGCATTATTGGCATTCCTAAGTGAATGACCACATGTGTGTATATATATTTACGTGAAATATGTATATTCTTGTGGGTTGATGGGTGATTTATGCAATAGGGATTGAAGGGTTTCATTCTATTGCTTGAGGCTTGACTTTTCGGGAGACAATTTGTTAGGAATTTGGGAAGTGTCAAGATTTGTGTGGGTTGTTTAATGTTTCGATCTGACGACCTGGGGAGGTCTGAGGATTCGGGGTTAGTGGGAGTGATCCGTGTGGTGATCTGTGATGATCTGTGTGGTGATCTGTCTAACGATCGGGACTTCACGCCTTTGACCGAGTGAGTGGATACGATCAGTTAGAGCTCTAGTCCGTTGTTGGCACATCATGGGGGGTAGCAGGGAGCTATCTAATGCTCATGAGTACGTATTTTCAAAATAGAGTTTCGGGGATTCTTTCTTTTAAATGTCCTGGGAGGACTTGTGAATCATATTCTATTTGTTAGGTTAATGATAGATATGATTGAGGTGTGTGTTGATGTGTTGTGTGTCTAGGTTGGACTGATTTGTTGTTGGTACATCATGGGGGGTAACGGGGAGCTATCTGATGCTCATGAGTATGTGTTTTTAAAAGAGAGTTTCGGGGATTCTTTCTTTTAAATGTCTTGGGAGGACTTGTGAATCATATTCTATTTGTTAGGTTAGCGATAGATATGATTGAGGTGTGTGTTGATGTGTTGTGTGTCTAAGTTGGACTGATTTGTTGTTGGAACATCATGGGGTTAGCGGGGAGCTATCTGATGCTCATGAGTGCGTGTTTTTAGAAGAGAGTTTAGGGGATTCTTTCTTTTAATGTCCGGGGAGGACTTGTGGATCATATTTAAATTGTCATAGTTTCAATTAATATGATTTTTGTCACGGGGTGATTGTGTTGTGTTCTTTTGGGAAAAGAATGTGTTGTGTTGGGAAAACAAGGTGTGTTGTTCTTTTTCACGAGTTGATGGGTTTCCTCGTTGGATGAGTTGTGAGTGTGTGTTTTGAGATACTCATACGGGCTTGCAAAAGCTTACCGGGTTTGTTGTGTGGCAACCCGGTGTACCATTCAAACTGTGTAGGGGCTATTTCTGCAGGTTAGGATAATTGTGGCTGATGCTGAGGTAGCGTACTTGCAGCTTAACGGTAGGAAGCCATTTATGTGACTTTACCGTTATTAAGACTTCCGCTTGTAGTGAGCTCTGAGGAGCATTTACGTTTTATTTTGTTGTGGCAATTTAATTAGTATGCTGTTGTATTACAGAACTCTGTGGAGGGTGAGTATTTGTTATTATTGTGGGTTCATGGCATTAATGTGTACTTGGGTTAAAAGGAAAAAGTTTCCAGGTATTTTGTATTGATGGCTGAACGATCGCGCATATATAAGGATGGGATTATATATCAATTTTTAATGTTGTTAAAAATCAGGGGCGTGACAGAATGGTATCAGTGCGTAAGGTGCATATTTGGTGACAATCAATACTCCTCGAGTGATGGCCCGTCTGCAGCGGATCCCCATCCGATGCTCTTCGGTATTGATATAGTCATTGGGTATGAGTGAGCGTTAGGATGTGAGTCGTCAGGGTGGTGTCGGCTCAGGAGATGAAGTGTAGGAGCTAGATGTAGCTTCTATAAGTTAAAGACTTTTGAGGAATGATGACCTTAAGTTTTAACTCAAGATTGATGTAGGGGATGGAATTGTATCCTCTGATGTGGTATTAAGGTTGGTTGAGTCATAGTGTTGACTTATACTTGTGTTTGAATATTTTACAAGTATTAACCAAGTGTGCTATGCTCCTTGGGTGATGGATTCACCAGGAGGCAGAGTTAGGGGCCGAGGTAGACCCAGAGGCAGGGGTAGTGCCCGAGGTAGGGGCAGGATTCCTCCTGTGAGGAGATTTTCAAGGATGATGTTGAGGCATCGAATGTTGAGCTACCTGTTCCACCTGTTGAGGAGGTTGTGATGTTGTGGATGCCACTCGTTGGTCGACGTTGGCTAAGGAGATTTGAGGCTGGGAGCAATTCATCTCGTTAGTCCAAGGGACTAAGAGTGTGAGGGATTATGAGGGTAAGTTCTGGAAGAGGCGTAGGACTCATCAACAGGCGCCAGCTGGAGAGGTAGCTACACCTGTTAGGGTTGCACCTGTGGGGCAGGTGGCACCCATGAGGTGTTTCAATTTCGTTGAGATGTGAGCAATATTTGAAAATGAGTTCATTATTGCTCGAGGATGGTGAAATTGTGTATTGAGTTGTGATTGTAGAATTTCATGTGTTGAGATACCGTGAGTCACAGATGGTGACTGGGATTGGATCACAGATGGTGATCGAGATTGAGTGGATCACAGATGGTGATCGAAATTGAGTCACAGATGGTGACTGGGATTGGATCATAGATGGTGATCGAGATTTGGTCAGAGATGGTGATCGATATTAAGTCACAGATAGTGACTGATCACAGATGGTGATCGATATTGAGTCACAGATGGTGATAGATCACAGATGGTGATCAATATTGAGATATTGAGTCACAGATGGTGACGGATCACAGATGGTGATCCATATTGAGTCACAGATGGTGACGGATCACCGATGATGATCGATATTGAGTCACAGATGGTGATCGATATTGAGTCACAGATGGTGAAGGATCACAGATGGTGACGGATCACAGATGGTGATCGATATTGAGTCACAGATTGTGACTGATCACAGATGGTGATCGAGATTGAATCACAGATGGTCACAAATGGTGACAAAGGCATGTTATCGGTAATCACGTCCCTGGCCGGACGAGTGGTTATGATTTCAATCAGAGCTCTAGTCTGTCTGCCATTATAGCTTATGGGGGTAACGGTCGAGGTTGCTGGAGACTCATAAGTATGTAGTTTAAAGGAGAGTTCAGAGTCCATTCTTCCTTTATTGTCTAGATAAGACTTGAATTGCTTCTTGATGGTTAAGTTAGCAAATAGAACATTGTCACAGTGGTGACTTATGTTGTCCTTTCGGTGGAAAGGATATGGAGGGTTAGAAGGACTCATGGTTGCATGGTTTCCTCAAGCTGATGTGTGTGAGGATAAGAAGTTACCTTATCTAATTCTGCTTGTGTGCTAGAATGATGTGTGATAGTTGTGTACTTCTTTCCATGTGTTGTGTTGTGTTGGGTTTTCCCTGTTGTCTAAAGTTAGACTTTGAGTGTGGTTTGTGGCTTGAGGCATCCTTCATTGTTGTGGTAGTAGAAGCCACTTTGATTGTGATTACAATGACAGGTGATGATGTGTGTGCGGGTCAGGCAGGGCCAGACCTTAGCTTGGCTTTGTGTCTCAAGTTGGGTAGACACTTATTGAGTTGTGATGCTTGGGCTATTGTTGTTTAAGTTGAAGTGAAGGTTTCACTTTCAATTCTTGTAATGCAAGTGTTGCATTTTCAAAGAAATGAAGCAGATACTGTTGTGATAACAGGATTCTGGACTCTTGTGTGATCTGTGTATAGTGCTGCAGTCACAGAGTCTTTGTTGGGTAGTGTACGAGGATGAGATCCATGAAATGATTGGGTTACCACCAAGTGGTGTGGTAAAGATTCCTAGTGGTGTGATACTAGGTAGGGTACCTGTATCTATGACTGAACTAGGTGTGTTGTACAGCGAGATGAGAACAGTTTGTTGAGAAACGTGAATGGGATGTTGGGATGATTTATCCATACTTGTTGGCATGGTTCGTTTAAATTTCGGGATGAAATTTCTTTAAGTGGGGTAGAATGTGATGCCCCTGAAATTCGTATTTATTTTCCAAGGATTTTCTGAAATTTAAATTGTGGGTATCGGACGGTTTCGTGGCTCGTGGATGGAGCGGAAGTGTTTCGGGCGAATAATTATTCAAGAAGCGTCGTTTCAGGGGCGCAAAGGTTGACTTTTTATTCATTGGGATTCTCAGGAAACTTCCTTCACGATAGTTGTAGAGCGCGTCGATACGAGTTCGTGGATATGTGGAAAGCGGAAATCGGAGTTTGTATGAGGAAATTATGGCCATTGGAACAAGTTTCCATTTTGGTATTAATAGAAGTTTCCCGAGTGGGAAACTTACTATTTTCATTTGGTTTCCTTTTCCAGAAACTCTCTTCCTCTCTCTTCTCTCTCTCGACTCCTTCAGTGTCGAAATATTTCGACTGACCCGACCCAAACCCGAAAACCCGACCCGGCTTTTCCGGCCAGCTCCGGCGGTCTCCAGCGTCGAAAATTTCTAGATCGGTTCGTCGTTGCCGTCCGCTCCTCCCTGTGGTGTCCTCTACCGGCGATTCACGGCTGTGATGGCACTAGAAGGCGGCGGAGTCTGGTGTATTCGGACCCGGTTGGAAAACGCCTCTCCAGCGACTTCGTGGCTTCATGCTTCCTTGGTTGAGTTCAGAGAAGGCTCCCTGATAGATCTGTGGTGGTTGTTTGGATCGATTTACGTGGAAATCGGTTTAACTCGGATTGAGCAAGATTTCAAAGCTTGTGAGGTAGTTTTCGACCCTTTATGCTTGTTTTCTTACTTCGTGCTAGTTATGAAAATTCACAAGCATGCTTAGATGAAAAACTTGGATGTTCGGAATTTTGTGAAATATTGAGTTGTGGCGGCGTTGTGGTGTCTTTCCGGCCATGTAGGGAACTGTTTTTGGTATTATGTATGTTCTACTCGTTGATACAAGCGTTTCGATATATAATATGCAAATTTTGGAGTTCGTATGGATTTGTTATAATTTTTACGGTTTCATACCGGTCTATTTATTCGATCCATGTGGATTCGAGCTTCCGATCGACTTGTGGTTTTGGCATATCGATCGTACAAGTATTCCGGAGACATTGGGTGGTCTCGGATGTGGTTTGGCCTCGATTGGCGTCACTTTGGGGATTTTAGTTCAAAACAGGCGTTTCAGACTTAAATTGTTTGTGGATTGTTGCTAAGTTGAAACCGTATGTGATTAGGTACTTGACGAGGTATCTTTGGACGGTTATTTTGTGGTGTGGCTGCCTTGTTCTGTATTGAAGATGCAGCGGTAGTTTCGAGGTGAGTAATCTCACAAGGTTCGTTAATGAACGGAATACCTTTATTGTTTTGAGAGTTTTTTAGTTAACTGCAAACTATTGTTGGTATTAGTGGCATTCCTAAGTGAATGACCACGTGTATATATATATTTACGTGAAATATGTATATTCTTGTGGGTTGATGGGTGATTTATGCAATAGGGATTGATGGGTTTCATTCTATTGCTTGAGGCTTGACTTTTCGGGAGACAATGTGTTAGGAATTGGGAATTCCTATTGTTTAGGAAGTGTCAAGATTTGTGTGGATTTTTTAATGTTTCTAACTGACGACCTGGGGAGGTCTGAGGATTCGGGGTTGCTGGGAGTGATCTGTGTGGAGATCTGTGTGATGATCAGTGTGGTGATCTGTCTGACGATCGGGACTTCACGCCTTTGACCAGGTGAGTGGATACGATCAGTTAGAGCTCTAGTCCATTGTTGGTACATCATGGGGGTAGCGGGGAGCTATCTGATGCTCATGAGTACGTGTTTTTAAAAGAGAGTTTCGGGGATTCTTTCTTTTAAATGTCCTGGGAGGACTTGTGAATCAAATTCTATTTGTTAAGTTAACGATAGATATGATTGAGGTGTGTGTTGATGTCTTGTGTGTCTAGGTTGGACTGATTTGTTGTTGGTACATCATGAGGGGTAGCGGGGAGCTATCTGATGCTCATAAGTACGTGTTTTTAAAATAGAGTTTCAAGGATTCTTTCTTTTAAATGTCTTGGGAGGACTTGTGAATCATATTCTATTTATTAGGTTAACAATAGATATGATTGAGGTGTGTGTTGATGTGTTGTGTGTCTAGGTTGGACTGATTTGTTGTTAGTACATCATGGGGGGTAGTGGGGAGCTATCTGATGCTCATAAGTACGTGTTTTTAAAAGAGAGTTTCGGGGATTCTTTCTTTTAAATGTCCTGGGAGGACTTGTGAATCATATTCTATTTGTTAGGTTAACGATAGATATGATTGAGGTGTGTGTTGATGTGTTGTGTGTCTAGGTTGGACTGATTTGTTGTTGGTACATCATGGGGGGTAGCGGGGAGCTATTTGATGTTCATGAGTGCGTGTTTTTAAAAGAGAGTTTCGGGGATTCTTTCTTTTAATGTCCGGAAAGGACTTGTGGATCATATTTAAATTGTCAGAGTTTCAATTAATATGATTTTTGTCACGGGGTGATTGTGTTGTGTTCTTTTGGGAAAAGAATGTGCTGTGTTGGGAAAACAAGGTGTGTGGTTCTTTTTCACGAGTTGATGGGTTTCCTCGTTGGATGAGTTGTGAGTGTGTGTTTTGAGTTACTAATACGGGCTTTCAAAAGCTTACCGGGTTCGTTGTGTGGCAACCCGGTGCACCATTTAAACAGTGTAGGGGCTATTTCTGCATGTCAGGATAATCGTGGCTGATGCTGAGGTAGAGTGCTTGCAGCTTAACAGTAGGAATCAATTTATGTGACTTTACCGTTATTAGGACTTCCGCTTGTAGTGAGCTCTGAGGAGCATTTACGTTTTATTTTGTTATGGCAATTTAATTCTTAAGCTGTTGTATTACATATCTCTGTGGAGGGAGAGTATATGTTATTATTGTGGATTCAGGGCATCATTGTGTACTTGGGTTAAAAGGGAAAAATTTCCAGGTATTTTGTATTGATGGCTGAACGATCGCGCATATATAAGTATGAGATTATATATCAATTTTTAATGTTATTAAAAATCAGGGGCGTGACAATTTGGATACCAAAAAGGAACTCACATTTATGTGTACAAAAGAGAGAAAAGTAATCAAGATTATTTTCACTTTTGTCTAGCTAGTAAATTACAATTCATTTTTAATTTTTTAATTGCTATAAACACACGTGTTCTGTTTTCCAGTAAACTTATACTTCAGTCTTCAGTATCATGTTGAATTGAACACCGCATATCAAAATTCATTCGAAACACACGTACTGTGTCCATCTTCAGAAAGAAAGATTTCTGAAAGCGTCTAAAACAGTAAAGTACATAATAACTCCAAAAAGTATCTAACAGACATAAGCATATATATATATATATATATATATATATATATATATATATAAAACTGGGGTTCATCCCAGAAATACCAAGTTAACTACACTGCTAGATAAAGTGAAATAAAAAAGATTTATAGGTCCTATAGAAGCAATAACAAGTTAACTGTCAAAAAGAGAGAACCACAAATAACATAATGTCATGCGGCAAGTAAATAAAGTAACATAACAAATTTAAAAAATCCAATTGAAGCATGCATCCATGGTCTACCTTAATGTGAATCAAATTAGCACCAGCCTTGTTAGAAACGGCCTTTGCTATCAGTGTTTTACCACATCCTGGAGGTCCATAGAGCAAAACAGATGTCTATAAATCTTCCCCCTGAAAATAAATAACTTCTCAATTACTCCATTATTTGTAGACAAATATAAAAAGAACATATAAAATGAGTACACAAGTAGCTTTCAAAGGCAGTGATTCAACAATGTGATCATATTCATTTTACCAAATATGCAGTTTACTGAACAAAAAACAATTAAGGAAAAAGAATGTCAACCACGCGGCTGTTCTGACTCAGTGAGAGAAATCATGAAATATCTGGATTGCTAAAAACAAACACATATACATGAAAAAAAGAGATCATCAATGAATGAAAAAATGGATTACCTCATAGAATCCAGGGTAATTGATAGGCCTGACAATTGGATTAAAAAAAAATTCCTGCTTTAATTAATCCTATCCACCATAGACCCTCCAACAGATACCTATATCCTTGAGAACAATCCAATATCAAAATCAAAACCCAAATCTAAGAATCAAGAATTAACATCAGAAACGTTGAAAAGAAAGGAACTTGATAATAAATGAGAAGACCACCGTGCTGCTACTCGACAGCCAATGGGACTAAGAGTCCGAGAGAGAGGTCTTGGTTTTCGTCGAAGTGAAAGAATTGATAACAGCGTTGACAGATTGAGTTGTTTTGACATAATTTTTTCAGCACCTAATGCCCAGTCCCCGTACCTAGACTGCCAAATAGATATCCAACAAAACCTTATTAGCAAAATCCCCAAATCGATATCTAACAAAACCCTAAAACCCAAAACAAACCAAAGTCGAAACCCTAAGATTGACGAAGAAAGAGGCTTACCAATGAACAACAATGAATCGGACTCGCTCCTTCTTCAAATCGAAGAACTTGACCAATAGTGACGAGGGCCTTAAAATCGGAGAGAGGTTGAGAAGACTCTTCTCTATACCAAAACTCAGCCCGGGGAGTCCGTTTGTAGCTTCTATCTCTTTTGGGGGGGAGAAGAACCTCTCCTGGTTTTGAGACATGAATCGATCTGAGTTTATGTGGAAGTTCACTCTAGGTCGAGAGAGGGGCTAAGTTTTTGTGGAAAGAGAGAACTCAGGAGTCTTGTGGGGAAAAAACACGGGGTCTAAGGGCAAAACAGATGAATAAGTTAGTTGAGTCAAAAATATTTTTTTGGTCAGATTAAGAGAAATAATTTTCCGGTTTACTCAGACAACATTTGAATGTTGTCCTAATTTTCCACTTTTTCATGAGAATTTACCAGTTCTTTCAGACGACAGATATCTGTTGTCTTAATTTTCTAACTTACGAAAAAGATGAAAAAAACTGAAATAATATGGATTCTCATGCTATTCAGACAACATAATTAATTTATATGTCGTCTAAAGAAGTTTAAAAGATTCGGACAACAACAAAAAAAATTCTGTCGTCTGGAGTATGTCGTCTGATGGCATTATTGGCATAGTGTAAGCCTTTCAACGTTAGTCTAAAAAAATCTCATACTTTCTTGGCATCAAGATTAGCACAACAACCAAGAATCAATCCAACATTTATTCGAGAGTCAACAAAAACATATAACTTACATATGAATATGTAGGACATGGGGCAACATTGGTGATATTAATCTCAGCTTGCTTCAAACAAGTTATGACTCAAATCCTCACCCGCTCATTATTGGCATAGTGTAAGCCTTTCAACGTTAGTCTAAAAAAATCTCATACTTTCATGGCATCAAGATTAGCACAACAACCAAGAATCAATCCAACATTTATTCGAGAGTCAACAAAAACATATAACTTACATATGAATATGTAGGACATGGGGCAACATTGGTGATATTAATCTCAGCATGCTTCAAACAAGTTATGACTCAAATCCTCACCCGCTTACCCTCTTTCTTCTCTCAAATTCATGGGCTTATGCAAAAACATATATTCACTCAAGTTATATGTGAGAGAGATAATATATAAGACAAACAAATAGCTCACATATAATAGAAAGAAAAAGCTTTTTCTGAAAATATTTTTTCAAGTATGATCTCGTGAAGAATACCAACTACTTGCACAAATGGGCACAATCCATAAGTTCAACTCTTATAACTCATCTCCACAGATCAAATGCTGCTTTTTTCAAGGATCAAAGAGGTCTTATAATTAAGGTTGTAATGGGGCCAAGGCTTAGGATTTATAGAAACGAAGGGATAGGCACTACACCATAAAATTTCATTCATAGCGCTCAAAAAACGCTATCGTAGGATACTATAGCGTTTGAATAAATGCTATGTCTGCCGGAGCTATAATAGCTCTACGGTCTATCATAGCGTTCCTGCAAACGCTATGAAAAGTTTGACATCTATGACGTTTTGGA
The DNA here is from genome assembly GCA_001662545.1 of Rosa x damascena. Classification (NCBI taxonomy): domain Eukaryota; kingdom Viridiplantae; phylum Streptophyta; class Magnoliopsida; order Rosales; family Rosaceae; genus Rosa; species Rosa x damascena. The sequence continues at coordinate 32,693 of LYNE01002182.1, read as the reverse complement.
AGCGCTATTGCATAGGTTTTTTTAAAGCATTTCATAAACGCTATATTACCCATTCCATAGCATTTAGTGAGCCACTATAGTCAAACTATCCATAGCATTTACTAAATGCTATTACTACAGATGCTACAACATATAAAAAACGCTACAATTCATCATTCAGCAGCATTTCTATGGTACTACCATCCTAAATTTGTTGCATTGATATATAAAATACATTATCACAGCACCTTAGAAACACAATAACAATTTAACAAGTCTTCACATCAAAAATGCATCATTTTCATTAATGATCTCAAAAGTAACCAAAATACAATGTGACATTCCTAAAATTACAAGAGCACTTAGTATCTCAATGTTTTTTTTCCTTTTTATTATTGATACAAATTCTGCTAGAATTTACCCACAAACAATGGTGTTTGGCTTTCTTTTGATTGTCGACATGAAACTCAGCACACTGGATATAACACGCTAATTTCTTGAACACTGTACAAACCAGTACCATTGGTTAACTGACTAAAGAGAAATCAAATGAGGAACAATAACTTCAATTAAGAAGCTATAATGACAAAGTGACTTACTACATAATGCCATTCTAATGCAGTGATTGTCCACAATAGTCTGATATACTTTCCACAATGCCATTCTAACCCCTTCTCTCTAACTTTGAAGTAATTCTGGTTCACTGAATAGACAGATAACAAGCTAAAGTCTACAATACACAATAGGTACCCTTAGTCAGAACTCATAATATTCAATAAAAATGAGCTATTAAGAAATAGGAACTGAAAGCAACCTTTGAAATTTCAGTATTCATTCTCAGTTCAATAAACATGAGCTATTAATATCTTGATCTAGTTTCTTGGCAACTGAAGCAGTACCAAGGTCTTGAGGAAGCAACCACAAGAAAGTGTAAACTTTAAGAACCCTAAACCATTCATTGGATTTACAATGATGCATTATATTAATTGAAGAGAATAGTTAATTTAGAAAACAGTTTAAACTCTTATTTAGTCACTCAAATGATGAATTGAGGTATTTTCTTAAGGTATCCACCAGGTTATCTGCACCGCCAGGATGTCTAAAGGAAAGCAGATGCTTAGAGATCCTTCCATTCTACTGACCATATTATTTTTCTATAGAGTACAGACTAATAAATGGAAATATATTCCAGAATAATAATCAAGATCAGTGATATAAACTAACCGAAATCATTGCCTCAAAATCAGGTTCCACTGCAAAGCATGCCCAGAGTGCTTCCTTCCTTATCTGCATGAAACAAACTAATAGTAATAAATAATAAATTTTCTTAACAAAGAAATAAATATAGATAAAGAAACAAGGACAATCGGCTCAAGCCTCTAGCAGTAAAGAACTCAACAAACTATGTTGAAATCGTAAGATAAAATAATGTGGAAATTTTGAAATAGAGTTCCAAAGTCCAAACCCAAACTGTATAGGCACAGTTAGGATCGAAACTTAATTAATGGAAAAGGCAGTGGCCACTGAAGTAGTCAACAGCAAGGAGGACAAGAATCTCAATGCCAAAAGCCCACAAGTTAATTTTAGTTTTTCTTTGCACTTGCCTCAACTTAAAAGAGAATAAAGTGATGGATGGAAGTGAAGAAACGGGGATATCTTAACAGCTTTGGAAAATGTACGGCCATCTTCTCTTCATGGGAGTGGGGGTAGTCAACAAAACAAAGCCATTGGTCTGAAAAAAAAAAAAGTATTTTGTTTGGTCCGACCTTCATCAGAAAAAGGGATCAACACTAATTCATTGGCACAAAGTACCTCATCATGTATGATTCACTCCAGCCAAGTATGGTCAGTAACCTCAACCCCTCAATATCTTTCTCTTACAAACATCAAATGATGCAAGTGAGCTAATTAGCTATAAGTATGGTCACTTTCGGAGCTGCAAAGCCAAGTTTCAGAGAGGACGCAATTCCAAAACTTCATCCACACCATTCTTCCCCAGTCTCACCTATAAACAGAAATTAATAATCAGTAAGAAAATACAATCAGATAGAGATATTAAACCAAGGAGGTTTCCAAAATTTAATACTTCAGCATTTCCGAACAAAACAAAATAGCGAATAACGGAAGAGTGAAACCTCAACTGAACAAAAGTGTACCCATCTGAATATTAGCTTAACAAGTTCATTGAGGAAAAGCAATTATTCCACCAAGTTTATGTGATCAGAAACGCATGTAACAACATGCTGAAAACATCACCCACAAGAACTTAACTTTAAAACATAGAGGAAAAATTCTCACTTAAAAATAAAAATAGAGAATGCAAAAGAGGTCTACATCATCTAATATTCTAATACCTGATTGAAATGTTGCAGCTATTTCTCAATTGTGAAGCAAAAGAGACTTGCTCGAAATTGCATAGGAGAAAGAAACTTTTAATTTTGTCCACCAACCATCTATAGGAGAAAAAAAGAACAGAAGTTATCTTCCCATCAATATCTAATTTCTGTGTCTAAATTTTGCTTCACAGAATCAACCAGATATTAATCACCAATCAGCTATAGCAATCTATAGCAAAGTTAATTACCAATCATCAAACATGAAAACGAGCATATACTAGTAGAAAATAACTTGACAAGTTCATCCACACTAAGTAGTGTATTGCAATACTTTTTCTTGAGCAATGAGTCAATCTCTACCATCAGATACTTGAGTAGGACATGATCATAAACAATTAGATAGGGCAACCTGTGTGGCCTTTTAACTTTGACTTTAACAAAGAGCGTAGTGGTCTTCTCACCAAGCTAAAAAAGATATGCAGGAGTCAATACTTGATCTATAAGTGTACAAGTTACAATTATTGAAATGGAAACATGTTATACCTTTACACCACACTTGAGTACTAAGAAAAACATAACAAAGATTCAACAAAAGTGTAAATAAGTAGAAGCAGATCCTCAACGATATATTGACTTACAGAGAGTCTTCTAATATTGACTGAGAAGCATGCTTTCTGAAAACATATTAAATAAAACAGAACAAAATCAATTTGACAATCCAAACAGCACAACAAGAATCAAAATCAATAATTCAACTTACAAAAAGAAAAAATAAGGACGAAAACAAAAACTTTGTAATGGGTCTATTCCAGAACAAAAACCCATAAATAGATTTAGATTCTAAGAAAAAATCACATACCCAAAAGCCTCTCTTTTGAAATTGGTGATATTGCTAAGTACAGCTCGATGATTGAGCCCCATCTCCTTCACAAACTTGGAGGCCCCCAATCTTGGATCTTTACAAAAGATCTAATCATAACTGGATTTGAAATTAAGAAGAATAAACAACAAAGATGATAACTGAGCAAGATTAAATCAAACACAAACCGACGAACACAAGATTGAAGAAAAGAGTAGGAGCAGAGATGGACCTGGAGGGAAAGGAGGAAACTCCTGCTGTAGAATAGAGAGAGAGAGAGAGAGAGAGAGAGAGAGAGAGAGAGAGAGAGAGAGAACCTGACGAAGAGACGAAGAGAAGATTTGGTGTCGGCATATTGCAACCGAGAGAGAGAAGACTCTTTTGGAGTTTTAGGTGGTTGGGTCACACTTGAACTTTTTCTAAACCCCCTGCACTCTATTTTTCATTGCCCGCCCGCATTTTTAGTGTACAGGTCCCATTCAATAGCATTTAGATGTATAATCACTATCAAATAACACGGAACATACAATCTATACCATTTGTGGAAAAAACGCTATAGGGAAATGCTATAAATATAGGTTTTTCTTGTAGCGAGGGAAATCACAAAGTATCCTAAAAACCTAGTAGAGCTCTTGTTGATGTAGAGAGACAATCTTGAAATTCCACGAAGTAAAAATGTCATAGAATCATTCAAAGTCTTTATAAATGGCCAAATTTCCTCTTTCTTTTTTCCTCTCTTGACCATAATTTCCTGCAAATGAAGAAAACAAAGTAATATTACAAAATAATGCTTGAGTATTCGCTAATTTCAAAGTAATTAGAGTTAGAAACACACTCATTAGATATTAAATACATCAAAATAGCATCAACCCTCATTTAGTACTACTTCTTAAGATTCGCTCGAAACACAAAAAGTCCATAGATCCCTAAAAACTAGAGAATTATTGAAAATAGACTAAGTAACTAACATAGAGCTCCCTAAACAAAGGGAAATAAAACAAATTAAAAAATCTAACTAACTAGACCTAGTAGCCCAGTGGAAACCCATAAAGAGAGTCCAAGCCCAAAGTTTAACAGAATTGGCCCAAGCCTCAAGCTCAGCAACGTCTCCTCTAGGCAGGTCATCGAATGCACAACAGCCAGCCTCACCAATCTAGGACCCTGCTGCAGTCGCCAACCCGGCCCAACGCCTCTACCTCTAAACCTCAGACGCTTTCAAACATCCAAAGGCCACGACCACAAGAAACCATTAGAAGATCCGAACCCAAAACCAGGTTGAAACAGCATCTAACGCACAGAAACTATCAGAGAGGGCGACGCTAAATGAACGATGAAGAGCGAGCATTCTAGAGGTTGTAATGACGACTTAGTGTAATAGATCGAATTCACACCAAAACCCGACGCTGAGCAATTCCATCAAACTTTGACTGCAGCCCTTCCTTCCGAGACCCTTCGAGCACTAGTATTAAAACTCATGTCTGGCAACAACCACCGGACGTGAGCAGTTTTGCATAAATCTACTATGATTTTAAGCGGCTAGGGTTTTAGTGCTTAAGAATTGTCAAGATTATGCGATACTTGATTAATGTGGTAGTCACCTCCATTATACATCCTTGGCAAGCCATGTAATGGAAGTAAATGGAGACTTATTCAATTGATGATGCAAATAAGAGAGAAGATATTGATGGAAGTAGATGGATATTTTTCAGTAATCAGGTTCCAAACCTTTCTTTATTCTCTTACATTGGATTACTGTTTCAAAACTTGTCCTTTTGTCATTTCATCTTAAAATTGATAATGCGCTAAGAGCATCTTTAGCAATGCTAACCATTCTTTAGTCAAATTTTAGCTGAAGTAGCTAAAAAATCATTATAGCCACTTTTATAATATGTTTGCATCAGTTCTCTCTATTTTAGCTAGGTTTGAATTTATATTATTTATTAAATGAAGATTACAGAGTTTAAATGTATTTATAGATTACATAAAATAACTTTAAAAAAATATTTTAAATTAACAGTAATAGAGAGCCTCATCTTCCTCTCTATATTTAGTAGCAAGATAACTGAAAGTTAAAATGAAGAGTCACTTAAGAGTCTAGTGCAGTTGCTAAAATTGATAAAAAGTTAAACATGCTATCCAAAATAACTAAGAATCCCAGATAGAGAGTCTGTTAAAAATACTCTTAGAAGTCTTGTATCACTGTTAAAATTATTAAAAAGCTAAACTTGCTCTCTAAAATAATTGAGGAGTAAAATAGAGTCTTAAAGATGCTTTTAAACCACCCAATTAATTCTTTCCATGTCAACTATAGTCATACATTCACTTATTAGTTGTCTAAATTCATTCTCTAGCTGTCTATTTACACTAATTGCTTGATGTTAGGAGCATACTGCTTTTAGTGCTTTCGATGTAAATTTGTAATTATGTAACTAGCTAATTTTAGGATCTTATTTCCTTTAATTCAGTTTTCCTTTGAATATTTAGGGCAAATGTTATAAATGGTCCCCGTGGTTTGGGGTCATGACTATGTTTGCCCCCGTGGTTTAAAAATATCCAATTTTGGTCCTCGGGTTTCATTAATCAACTAATTTTGGTCCAACTATAACATTCCGTCTAACACCATTAGTAAGGCTCTCATGTGCGTATCACATGCCGGGTTATATTTGTCTTTTGCATTTAAACCTCAGTTACCCATTCCTTGTTTACAACTCCACGTTTCAACTACATCCCTTTGACGCTCCTCTCAAGAACACCAACAAGAATTAAAAAATTAGGGTTCCTCATGAATTGGAATCTACATCAAGGATTTCATTCCTCGATCATGGTGCAAGTAAAAATATATATTTCCCTTGATTTATATAACTACGAAGAGGTCAAATAGTGCATATAACTACACATTAGTTCTGTGTGGTCTTGTGCATATGATGGTCTGTTAAGATCAACTTAACTAGCTCATATATAAACAGCTAGAATATGATGAACTTATCACAATATATATATATACAAATTCTGTGGCAATACGATTATTTTGAGTAAATATACAGTACTTCCTATTCTATCTTTAAGTGATAATTAAAAATCATGTGAAGTTTTTCTTTTTCTGAAGGAGTTTCAAAGGTACTTAATAGATTTTTGTTTGTGTATTTATGCTACGTCTAAACAAATTAATATGAGGCAAGCTCTATTTCTAGATATTTTCTCAATTGCAGGTGTTCAAGTTGAGGCAACTGAGGGTGTAGCAATTGGAGTGAAATCATTTTGCTTGAATGGGTGAAGAGAGATCATTGCGAAGCTTCTACTGTTGTGATAAAAACTAGGGAGATAATTGGAGCTATTATTATTTGTGAAAAATTCTATGTAGTTGGAACCCTTGAATAATTGGTGTATGAATGCTTGAGGTTCTTGGGATTTTGTTGCTGTTATATATCTTGTAATATCTAGCAACTGATTATTCTATTATGTTTGTTTTTGTGACAAGTTGTCTTCTAACTTGATGTTTTAAAGACACAAAAATATACAGCCACAGCATTCCACTACAAGACTGAAAAGCTTCATGATATACTTTTGCTTTTCAAGATTTCTTGTTTATTTTTCCTTGTCAGTGTCAAGATAAGTTCTTCGCTAAATATTTCTTCTGTATCATAGCTCATGAAAT
>LYNE01002181.1:34823-46829 GCA_001662545.1 Rosa x damascena | reverse complement strand
AAAAAAAAAGTCATCTAATCTTTGTTGAACTAAATTCATTAGGCCCAGACCACCTCAGTCCAATACTCCAATCTGGCAACCACTCACCGAACAAGGTTACAATTTAAACACCAAGGGCAATACCGTCCAATCAACCACCTGAAAATAGAAACACTTGTACAAAGCCGTCGGATCTCCATCCCTCGATACGGAACCGTAGATATCTCTCGTGAGGAGCGCCTCTCAAATTTCAAATCTCACTTCTCATCCCGCTCTCTTCCCAATTCTCTCAGTTCGTTCAATACACCCAGAGAGCCCAACATTTCCCAGTTCTAAATCCCCGTTCAAATTCGCATCACAGAGAGAGATACAGGGTCTCTGAGAGAGAGAGAGAGAGGGAGAGAATCACAGCGAAGCATTTTCGGGAGTGGATCTGGAACTAGCAGGACAAAATAGGTGCGTGCGACTCTCCCTCCGGCCCTCGATTCAGAATGTCCGGCCGTCACGAGAAGGAGAAAGGCGTCAACGTCCAGGTCCTTCTTCGATGCAGGTATTTCGCAATCTCCGATGTTCTTTTTCGCTTGTCTAGGGTTAGGGTTTTGAAGATTAGATTAGATTTGGGGGAACCGTTTTGAAATCCACAATTTCTCGGTGATTTCGAACTCTTTTTCTAGGCCGTTTAGTGACGATGAGTTGCGGAGCAACGCGCCGCAGGTGATAACATGTAATGAGTACCAGAGAGAAGTGGCCGTGTCTCAGAGCATTGCAGGGAAGCATATCGATAGGGTTTTCACTTTCGATAAGGTTATAAACTCAAACCGGAACGATCTTTTGTTTCATGCTGAATTTGTGTTGAATAGTTGTTAAAAATTTGAATTTTTTGTTGCTTGTGTTTGTAGGTTTTTGGTCCTAATGCGCAGCAGAGAGATCTTTATGACCAAGCTGTGATTCCGATAGTAAATGAAGTCTTGGAAGGGTTCAACTGCACCATTTTTGCTTACGGGCAAACTGGTACAGGGAAGACTTACACAATGGAGGGTGAATGCAAAAAGGCAAAGGTATAGTTTGCGTGTCTAGTTATCAGTTCAAGTTGAGTATCGATGATTCAATATATTGTGTTGATGTTATGTGAAATTGTAACAGAGTGGGCCAAATGGAGAATTGCCTCCTGGAGCTGGAGTTATTCCGAGGGCTGTCCAGCAGATTTTTGATACCCTTGAGGGCCAGTGCACAGAGTACAGTGTAAAAGTTACTTTTTTAGAGCTTTACAATGAGGAGATTACCGATCTTCTTGCCCCAGAAGAACTGTCTAGAGTTCCTGCAGAGGAGAAGCAGAAAAAGCAGTTGCCTCTAATGGAGGATGGGAAAGGTGGAGTCCTCGTAAGAGGTCTGGAGGAGGAAATTGTGACGAGTGCCAGTGAGATTTTCACTCTTCTTGAAAGAGGGTCTGCGAAACGTCGCACTGCTGAAACTTTATTGAACAAACAATCTAGGTAATGCTTGTTTTACTTTCTTCCTAGAATATGTCAAACTTTTCTGTGTGTTACTGAAAAATTGTTTTGTTACTTTCAGTCGGTCACATTCTCTCTTTTCCATCACGATACACATTAAGGAAGCAACCCCAGAAGGTGAGGAGCTGATCAAGTGCGGAAAGTTGAACTTAGTAGACTTGGCTGGCTCAGAAAACATATCTCGTTCTGGTGCTAGAGAGGTGCATAAATTTATTTGACTGCCCAATAAATTTTATTGTTAGGAAGAGCTGGATCTAACTTTGAAACTGTTTTGCTTGATGCTTGTATCACCTACTGGTTCCCAGGGTCGTGCACGAGAAGCTGGAGAAATCAACAAAAGTTTACTGACTTTAGGGCGAGTAATCAATGCTTTGGTGGAGCATCTTGGACATGTTCCATACAGGTTGGGAATGCACTCTTTTGTTTTTATTTATATGCCTATGGTCATCCTACTTCCCATTGTCTAATGACAGAATTGTATATGAAATTAGGGATAGCAAGCTTACTAGGTTACTTCGCGATTCGCTTGGCGGAAGAACCAAGACTTGCATAATTGCTACAGTCTCACCAGCTGTCCATTGTCTGGAAGAAACCCTGAGCACATTGGATTATGCACACAGGGCCAAAAATATTAAAAATAAGCCTGAGGTTTGTTATTTACTATTGGCACTAGAGTGTTGATCTAAGATGTTTTAAATAATGTATTCCTATTCAAGATTTTCATATTGTTTTGAATTTTAAACAAATGGGCCTAAGAATTATTACGCTGAAGACATTTGTTCTAATAGGGCTTTGTAGGCCAACTTATTTTTCAGTCATTGGCGCAATGCTTTCTGTAAAATTTATATTGTTACTGTTGAACTACGAGTAGTTTTAATGTTGCTTACTATGATTAAACATAGTAGCTCTGTTTTAAGTGTACTTTTTTGTGGTTATATGTAGGTGAATCAAAAGATGATGAAATCAACACTTATCAAGGATCTTTATGGGGAAATTGAACGACTTAAGGCAGGTCAGAATCGTTAGGTACTTGGTATTATTATAGTTGTGAGGTAGAGTTGTCTCTGTAATCTGAAGTAGCTGATTAAATTGTGATTCTGGTCAGAGGTGTATGCTGCACGTGAGAAGAATGGTGTTTATATCCCAAAGGAGCGGTACTATCAAGAAGAAAGTGAAAGGAAGGTATGATATTTTTCTCATTTTCCTTCAGTTCCTTATGCTCATTTCTGTGTTGTATGTGTCTTAAATCTCTCTGATTCCTTTTCTATGTATAGAATAAGGTTAGCAGCTTTAGTTGGAAGTGTATATTTTTACATCACCATGTCTTGGGTTAATGAATCAGAAGCTCTTTTCTCCATTAGTTGCTTCTGGTGGGGTGGGTGGTAGTTATGGACTTGTGGCTCTAAATAAGCACCTCTTTGTTCTAAATTTGAAGGATTGACATTGTTATTTCATTACTTTCATGAATATGATGACTTCTTGATTTCCTTTGCTGTATACTGATGTTCTTTTTTCTTGTGTTTAGGCTATGGCTGATCAGATTGAGCAAATGGGGCTTACCCTAGAAACCCATCAGAAGGTTTGTTCCTATGATATTTGTTTAAATAATAGGTAATATCCTGCCACTTGTGTTGTGTGGTATGACTGGTATCTAACCATATGGTGTGTCTTGAGCAGAAATTTGAGGAGTTGCAGGATAAATATGTCATTCAGGTTCGACAGTGTCATGATTTGAGCAGCAAACTTGAATCCACTGAGGTGAGCTATTTTCATCTAGTCATGGATTGAGTTATGGATTTATGTAGAGATACTAAAACTAAGTGCATAAACATCATGCAGAAAACGTTGGATCATACTGCTAAACTGCTTTCTAACACTGAAGAAGACTTGATGAAATGTCACTATGCTCTGAAGGAGAAAGATTTTATTATCTCTGAGCAGAAAAAAGCTGGTATATTTGAATTCTTCACTTTTAGATATTGGATATATTCTTTATAGGGTTTATTTGTCTTTGTTCTGATATTGTGGTAATTATGGCAGAAAATGCTTTGACTCTTCAAGCATGCACTTTGCAGTCTGACCTGGAGAAAGCACTCCAGGATAATGCTTCATTGTTTCAAAAAATTGGTTAGTAGCCTACATTAAGTACCTAATCTTCTAGTTTCTAAATTGTTCACTGATTTTTTTTTAATTTTTTTTTTTATCTGCTGTGATATTTGGCAGGTAGAGAGGACAAGCTGAGTGCTGATAATAGGCTGGTAGTGAATAGTTACCAGGAAGATCTTGCCAAGCGAGTTGGTTCCCTTTGCCAGATGGTGGAAACTTCAATGTCTCGTCAGAATGAACACCTTCAGGGTGTTGAGAACCTCTGTCAGTCCTTTTTACTGGCCCATGAAAAGGTATTGTATGAGACTATGAGTGTTTGCCACAGCTTTCCTTAATATTGATGATCATTTATGTCTGGGTTCCTTTTAATGGTTTTTTTTATGTTTTCACCTTTTACTTTTAGGCGGTTATGGAAATGAAGAAGAAAGTGGCATCATCGAGGGCTTTGTTTGTTTCTCATATTGAGGCAGTGCAAAATGTTGTGCGTTTGCACAAGGCGAGCTCTAATGCTGGTCTGGATGAGGTTTCATCATTGGCTTCTGCCAATACACATTCTATTGAAGAAGTAGGTAGCAATCTGAGTTTCTTTACAGTTTGTCCCCAGTTGCACTTTCTAGTTTTGCGGTATTTTTCTGTTTATATTTCCGCAATATCAAGTTTATTTATATTATTGATTTTTGGGAATCAGTTTCTAGCTTCGGAGGCTGGTGAATCAGCTTCGATATTTCAGAATCTTCTGAGTGGTCTCTCGACACAGCAGGGAGAGATGACAATTTTTGCGAAGGAATTGAAACAGGTGTGTGCTCTGACATGTACTGCATTACTTGTAAAGAAAATTCTGTCTTTGAAGGTTATAACATCTCCAAAAAAAAAAAAGTTGTAATGCACAACTCCGAAAGGACTTTGATTCTATTATGTTGTAAAGTGATATATCATCTTTTCATAATTCTTCTCACACTTTTGTAATTATTTGTATGTAACAGAAATTCCATTCTAGTATTAATCAAACAAAGGAAATTTCTGAGTACTCTCAAGGATTTCTACACAAGCTTATGGAAGAATCAAAAAGGCTTGAAGATCATGTGACAAATGCTAATGATATTAAAATGAAGAGCATTTCTGAATTTCAGAAGGCTTATGAGGTAAGCAATCACATTCAATGCACAGGTTTTTAAATTTTTATTTATTTAATTTTTTTTATATATTTTTTTCAATTCTCTGACATGTCAAGTTTATGCTATACAGGAGCAGTCAAAATCTGATGCAGAGAAGCTTATTGCCAATATCTCTAATTTGGTCACCGATCATATTTGTCGTCAAAAAGAGATGGTTTGTGTTTTGTTGATGGTTTGCTTTGTTGTAAATTTTGATTTTGTATCAAGCTCTTGTCAAAATGATCAATGGTTGGGCTGCCAGGTGGATGCCAAGCTTATTGATTTCAGAGAAAGTGCAATTGCAGACAAGTCTTTCTTGGATGTGCACGTTTCTTCTATGGATGGTATTTCCACAGATGCAAAAAGAAAATGGATGGAATTTTCTATGCAAGCAGAGAATGATGCTAAGGATGGTGTTGATTACTCTGCTGCGAAACATTGCCGCATGGAGGTACTTCTGCAGCAATGGTAAGTAAATGTCTTAGTTATATACCAACTTACCAAGTTATAATTTATATCTTTTTTTTAAATTTATTTTAAATGTTGACCTTTTTTTTCTGTCCATTTCTTTGTTTAGTGTAAGTACTGCCGATTCAGCTTCGAAGCACTGGAAAAAGACGCAGGACTCTGTGAATGATATGGGAAATAAACATGTTTCAGCTATGGGGTCACTCATCAGGTAGCAGTCATTAGACTGCATATGAAAACCCTTTTCATATCTTTTTATTTGGTTAAATGTTGCTTCTGCTTAAATTTAGGGTGGGTAACTGAAATGTTTTATTTTCTTAAATTATAGGAAAAAAATAAAATTAACTACAAGACAAAGAACCTTGGCTTTTGCTTAGAAAGGACCTATGTATATTAAACAATGGTTCCTGTATATTGTTCTTTGAGCACTGTTGATAATATTTGAGCAAATCTCATGTCAATCTCTCTAAATTCTTTATAAATGATTTGGTGCAGGAATGCTTATGATAGTAATGAGCAACATGATGTTGAAATCAATTCAGTGAGGACTGCAGTTGAGAAAGATGTGGCAAAGGATAGTGAGGATGCCCTTCAACATGTAGAAAGTGAGTATTTAGCTGCAATAGTAATTGTGGACGTTGTGTTTAGCTGCAATAGTAATTGAATGCTATCTTGAAATGTCAATAAAGGTTAATACATATCTGATGTAGTGCAGTAGTGCTCATTTCTGTTAGTTTTGGTTATTTAGGTTTGCTAAGATTTCCCTAAGCATAAGATTTATGATTAGATTTGTATATGGTTAATAGTATAGATGTGATATTTTGGCTGTGGAACCTCCTACAGGTATGGATGAGCAGGAGCGGGAATCTATATCTGGAATCTTGGAGGTTGTCAAGGCTCAATCAACCACCCTTGAGACTTTCCGGGAGGATCACTGTGGGCAAGCTGCATCTATTGAAGAGAGGGCGCGGGATACCTTTCAGAACCAATATATGGTAAGTTGCTTTCTCAGTCATGTTACTATGTTATAATGGAAAGCTTTGGAAAGTTGATGCAATTTCTGGTTGAACACAATTTCTCAGTCATGTTACCATCCATAACATATGCTGCATTTGATCTGATTTTTAAGATGGTGTTTTTAGCTGTGGTAATGTATTGTCATGAATCGAGGAAATACTGAGGACCTATAATTTTCCCAATTTCTTTCTAATTTCATCACCACCAGTCCCAATTTTGTCCAGTGGTTTCTGCAATTCACTTCATGATTTGTTTTTTTCTGAATGCTATTAGGATTATGAACCGTGTGGTTCTACACCAGAAAAGGCCGAACCAGAAGTTCCAACCAAGGGAACAATCGAGTCACTACGAGCCATGCCAATGGAAGCTCTTGTTGAGGAATTTCGGGAAAACAATTCATATGACTCATTTGATGTGAAGGAGCTGAAACCATCTCTTATACCGCGCTCGCCACTTACACAACTCAACTAATGCTGGCGTGATGTGATACTAGCTCAGCTACATGAAATTCTGTAATTTGTATCTGTATCATCATTGTTCACTTTTTATTGCCTCAATACAAGGATGAAGTAGAATGTCGTGCCATGGCTCGCCCCTTGTGCAGTCAGTGTACCAATAAATCCAGTCTTTGGATTTAGCAGTGTAGCTCGTATAGGATGGAATGTATATTGGGGTGCCTACATGTTTTTAAGTTAATTTACCTTGGTGCTGTTTTATTTAGCCCCACTGTGTACCTGAAGTCTGTTTTGTAATACTCAAGTTTTTCATTCTTTGCTTATGGTTCTTCTGTAGAGCCCTGTGCCAGAAGTACTACTGCATTGTATTTACATTTTTCAGTAAATCAAGTGTAGTTTATTTCTAATAGCAATCATTCCCATTGTTTTTCCTTCTTCCTTTCTGTTTCTAAAACAGAAGAACCACACCGAAGAAAAGAAATAGACCAGAAAGCATTTACACATTCCTTTTAAACATTTGAAAGCTCTCGTTTCCCTCTTCAGTCTTTGGTTTTAAACTTGATGGAGCTTCCTCATTCTTAGTCCCTGACAGTCTGAAAGACTTGAACTCCAAGACCTTCATTATGCTCAAATTGAAAAGCCAGGCCTTCCTTATTCGAAACCATGGCATGCCTAGATTCCCCAAGTTTACTTCAGCAGCTGCCTTAGCTGATACCACAATTACCCAGACCCTTATACAGGAAGTGCCACAACCTCGAATTCAACCCCCCGGACTGTTCATCACTGCCCTGCAGAGCTCTAGAAACATCTTCCACATTAGGCAAGTCCATGCCCAAGTTGCTGTCAATGGAATCCTCCAAAACCTCACTGTTGCAAACAAGCTCCTCTACATGTACGCACAGCATAAGGTGCTGGGTGACGCTTATGCTCTGTTTAGTGGGATGGTGGAAAAGAATGCAGTTTCGTGGAGTGTAATGGTTGGTGGGTTTGTGAAGGGTGGTGATTTTGCTAATGGTTTTAGAACATTTAGGGAGCTCATTCGATGTGGGATGCCGCCGGATAATTACACATTGCCTTTTGTGATAAGGGCTTGTAGGGATTTGATGGACCTGAAAATTGGCAGGTTGGTTCATGACATTGTTCTGAAACATGGGTTGCTTTCGGATAATTTTGTATGTGCTGCTCTGGTGGACATGTATGCGAAATGTAGGGTTATAGATGATGCCCGCCAACTGTTTGATAATATGCCTAACAGGGATATTGTAACATGGACAGTGATGATTGGTGGGTTTGCTGAGTGCAGGAATGCGAGTGAGTCTTTGGTTCTGTTTGATAGGATGATAGATGAAGGTGCTGTTCCAGATAAGGTTACTATGGTGACTGTTGTTAATGCATGTGCAAAGTTTGGGGCTATGCATAAGGCCAGACTTGTTCATGATTATATACGTAGGAATAAGTTTTACTTGGATGTGATCTTGGGGACGGCGATGATTGATATGTATGCTAAGTGTGGGTGTGTTGATTCCGCAAGGGAAATTTTCGACAGGATGCAAGTGAGGAATGTTAGAACATGGAGTGCCCTGATTGCGTCTTATGGTTATCACGGGCGCGGCAAGGAAGCTCTTGAGATATTCGAGATGATGTTGAGCAGTGGAGTGTTACCAAATGCAGTTACATTTATTTCACTATTATATGCTTGTAGTCATGCTGGCTTGACTGAAGAGGGTCTGCGGTTTTTCTCATTGATGTTGGATGAATATGCTGTCAGAGCAGATGTTAAACATTATACTTGTATGGTGGATCTTCTAGGTCGTGCTGGGAAACTTGATGAGGCCTTGAAATTGGCTGAGAGTATGGCAGTCGAGAAAGATGAGGGGTTATGGAGTGCTTTGCTTGGGGCATGTAGAGTCCATGGGAATCTAGACCTAGCAGAAAAGGCAGCTAGTTCACTGCTTGAACTACAGCCCGAAAACCCAGGGCATTACGTATTGCTTTCAAATATTTATGCAAGAGCAGGGAGGTGGAAAGAAGTGGCGAAGATGAGAAATCTGATGACCCGGAGGAGACTAAAGAAAATTCCTGGTTATACTTGGATTGAGATAGATGACAAAAACTACCAATTTGGTGTTGCTGATAGAACTCATCCACAATCAGAAAACATTTATGCTATGCTGAAGAGTTTGAGTCACAAACTGGAGTTGGCTGGTTATGTCCCTGATACGAATTTTGTGTTGCATGATGTTGATGAGGAAGTTAAAGTGGATATGTTGTACACCCATAGTGAGAAGTTGGCAATTGCATTTGGCCTTATCGCCACGTCTGATGGAACTCCTATTAGAATTACAAAGAATCTTAGGGTTTGTGGTGACTGCCACACATTTAGCAAGTTTGTATCAGCTATTACAAATAGGGAGATTATTGTCCGTGATGCAAACCGGTTTCACCTCTTCAGGGAAGGGACCTGCTCATGTGGAGATTATTGGTAATTGAAGTTTGTTTTACCAAGGCAGAAAGGTTAGATTTCTTGTCTTGCTTATTTCGACATCAATGACACATATACATGTTGTGGTTTACAAATTGTGAACACCTTTAGACGCCATGTGGAACTTTTGTGAGTCGATGTTGGTAAAAAATGACATTTTATGTCATTATACTGATCAACGGGAATGATGTATATGAGAACCTGAATATGTTGCTATCAAAAATTGATCTTTATGCTTTTCCTTTGTCTTGCTTAGTCTTTTGCTTCTGGAATTCACTTGAGTTGCAAAAGTTATTCCAATGTATATTACAAGGAACATGAATTTGAACTATATCATATCAATGTTTGAGGTCTTGATTTGTATAAGCATCGTCTAGGCAATTTGTATTTTGAGCATTGCAATTTGAGTTTGATTCCGGCATCTCCTTGTGCCTTACCCTACATTTCACCTTCCATTTACTTTTGGTCTTGTTTTCTACACCATTTAGTTGCCTTAGTCCCTTGTTTCACCATGGTCCTTCAAAGGGTTATTTAGTTTCACTCTCCCCAACCTGTTCAGGATGATGTGATAACAATAGTATACAGGTTTGAAATGCAGACCTTTACTGTATTATATGAAAGTATGAAACCTTGCCTTCACAGCTAGACAGTTAGGGATGTTGCATATCCAAGGCGATTCTGATGAGAACGTTTATAACATCAGTTAGTGACGCCAAATTCAAATTTTTATGTTGAATAGTAATATGACCCTTGACACTTGACATCCTTAGCTGTATTGGGCAGCTGGGGTAGGGAAGACTTCCTTGTTAGTCACATAGAGGTGTTTCAATTCCATCTGTTAAAGCTTACACTACAAACCTATTTTGCGGTGCCTTACCCACAGCCATCCATCCAGATCCATTTAGATAAGCCGATTTATGGCATGGATGTGAGGTACTATTGCGAGACGAATATCTGTGTTTTAGTCATGCCAATGATAATTAAAGAAAGTTTAGATTCCTTGTTTTAGCATTTAGTGATCAAACTTAAAACCCATCGGTCCTAGAATTAAAAAGACTTGAAAAACAAGATATCCAGACTGAAGTTAACTTGTCAAATTCTAAGAACCCTTGAAGCAACTCAAACAATAATCTTATTTGCATGAAACCTTCTTAAATCGTTTTTTACCCTCTTCCTGGTCCTGTCCATTGTTCATGATCCTTCCCCATTATCTTGAAATCAGATTCCTTGCTTGTATGCAATCAATCAATAAATTCTGTTCCTTTCACTTGAAGACTTGGGGGTATATTTGTACACTTCACAATATTCCTATTGGAGAGGAGTTCTTATGAGGACCCGGCCATTTATACTTGAGTCTGTATCTTGGAGTGGACTATTATTATACTGTCTACCTAGTTATTGATAATTTTAAGACCTTTACCTGGGAGGGCATCTCTAACTTTCTTTGCATTGTTGTTTTTGCATTGGATTCTGGATTCTTTTGGGCAAAAGTTACAGATCTATAAGCTACTTTGTGCCCATCATATATTATGATTGCCACTAATTCCTGGTTTGCAGGTTGCTTCTTTAACATGCTCTTATGCTCAATGTCCCAATGTTGCTGTTGGTGCACAAAAATTCGGGGGGAAGATTACCCAACAAAAATCTCCCTCCTTCCATCTTCGAGAAGCCCTAGACGCATCCATCTCGCAATCGATTATGGGGAGAAGGGACCTGCAAAACAGAAAAACAGTCCGACGCCCAAGTAAATATCAATTCGAGAAGAATATAAAATGAAATTGGATTGATACTTGTTACCGTTGTCCTCTCTCCTCTCCCGATTCCTCTATAAGCTTGAGAATTTATAGTCATTCGTTGCTTCGTCCTCCCTCCATGGTTCTTGGCCCTTACTCTATGTTGTAGTGGGAGAAGAGGTGTTTTCACGTCCTCCACTACCCCATCAGTTTTCCCTTCATTTTACTTTAGCAAGTTGTTAGTCACTTTTGGACTTTGATTAGTGGGCTTGGTTTAATGGGTGGGAGCCCAAAGCCAAAATTTTACACCCCCACATGCCCCCTTTTTTCTTTCCGTACGAGCTCTGAGTGCGGGAAGGAAAAACAATCGATACTTAAATAGAAATATATTGTTAGTCCATAAGGATAATAGCAAAAACAGTTTATTAAAGCAAGATTTATCATGCATCTATGAGAATACTACGATAGAAAAGATAATGAGTGAGATGCAAACCATTTAATGTCTCAAGGACGAATCATTTTAACGTCACGGGGATGAATCCTTTTAACGTCCATGAGACGAACTATTTAACGTCACGGGGACGAATCCTTTTAACGTCCATGGGACTAACCATTTAACGTCACGGAGACGAATCCTTTTAACGTCACGGAGACGAATCATTTAACGTCGCGGAGACGAATCATTTAACGTCGCAGGGACGAACCATTTAACGTCGCAGGGACGAACCATTTAACGTCGCGGGGACGAATCATTTTAACGTCCATGGAACGAACCATTTAACGTCACGGAGACGAATCCTTTTAACGTCACGGAGACGAATCCTTTTAACGTCCAGGGGACAAACCATTTAACGTCACGGGGACGAATCATTTTAACGTCACGGGGACGATTGGTATGCCGCCTCCGAAGCGGGCACAAATATGAACATCATGTTAGCAAACAAATGCAACACAACAAGATATTTATAAAAAATTTATATAATGAATATTATGTCAGGTGACTTTCTTTTTCGGTTTTTCCTCAGTGTATAAACAAGCTTTTTTTTTTTTTTTTTTTTTTTTTTTTTTTTTTTTTTTTTTTTTTTTTTTTTTTTTTTTTTT
>LYNE01002181.1:2364-19769 GCA_001662545.1 Rosa x damascena | reverse complement strand
AGAGATTTGGTTAGATCAAGGTACTTATTTTATCTCTGTGCACACTTTGGTTGATTACTATGTCTATATTGAGCAGTATTCTTATTACATGGATTCACTAGATGTTCAAGTGGGAGAAAGTAATCTGAGATAATATGAGAAAACCTATTCCATGATATTCGTATTTATATGTGAATCTAATATTTATGATTGGGAATCTAAATGGCTTGGTAACCAAGCAAGAATATATCGGATATATTTTGTTAGATACAGTAATAATGATATTAAGTAACCTGTTATGGGCAGGTATTCATTGTTCTGTACAATATAAATACAAGGTCCCTGTGACCTCTCAAAACACGCAAGCATACAGTTCTAGCCCCATAGATAGTAGGTTCTAAGTTGAGAGGATCACGGAAGACCTTGTTGCAAGATCGATGGCCTTCTCCACCACTGCTGATATGATTCATATTCATAACCGATTCTGTTATTATCTTGCTATGTTATACTATATATATGATCTTCATCTTGTGTTTATTATTTGTGCAAGTTCATGTGTAGTTTATTTTCCGCTTACAGTAGCTAGTTAGCTAGCATCAAAATAACACGGCGTACGAAATTAGGAAGACATCATCGTCAACGTACTGATCGATCAACTTTTCCAGGGTCAACCTCGAACACTACACGTGTGGCGATAATGCAATAAGTAAATGAATCCGTCTGATTAATTTATATCCAACTCATCGTCGATCATATATTGAATACTGTATACTTTGGCTGGAATGATCTAAATCATGATTCCAGTAAATTTATAAATAAGACTAGATATCAAATTCTATGTGTCTCTAAATAAAATAGGTACAAAGATTTACTCTTTTCTTGATAGTGCTTCTGAAAGTGCACAAGGTGCTAGCTGTTAGTATCACAATAGCTGGTGGGTGTTCTAGGTTGCTTTTGCTGAATAGCACGCGTCTTCAAAGCACTTCACAGTGCGTTTACACGAATCACTTTAGAATGTGTATGCATATACAGTATGCACTTGAACTTTTAATAAAAGCACTACTTGAAGAAGTGATTTCTATAGAAACATTCCCTCCAACATGCCTTCGAATCAACAAAAGACATTGTGATTTAAATGTGTAGTCGTTTTCGACCCTTCTGTAGCTCACCCTTTGGAGTGTGTTTGGGGGGCGGGGGGAGAGGGAGAGAGATATGAAGAAACTGCATTGGATCCGGTTAACGGATTGGCTAACCGTTCTCTTGCCGTGTGAGTATCACATTTTTTTTTTATCTTCACCCCTAGAGAGAGAGAGATGAAGAAACTGCATTGGATCATCCAGATTGGCTAACCGTTTGCTTGCCGTGTGAGTATCACATTTTTTTTTTTTAATCTTCACCCCTACCCACTCTATACATCCCATTCATCTTATATGCCAATAGAAATTGAATTCGTATAAATACTACTTGAAAGAATACCACAATCAATAACATATTATGGGTTCCAAACCCATTTAAAAAAAAGAAAAGGTTAGGTGGGTAAAGTACTTGTAGAAGGCTCCAAGAGGTTGTGATTCAAATGTTGTAGTACGAGCCGAACACAAGAACATCGCCCTGTGGCTATGCGAGAAATGAAGTCATAAACATACCTCCATGGAGGAAAAATTTCTATATTTGAATAGGGTGTTTTTGGTTTTGTTTCTAGCAGAACTTCATTTACATGAAGACATACGCGGAACCACATGAATTTTTGCTTTGTTCAAGATGTTAACAACGAAAACAATTGGAACGACATAGAGAAGATTAGTATGGCCCCTTACACACATAAATCGAGAAATGATCCAAATATTTGGTTCATTTGTTTTTTTTTTATTAATTTATTTGGAGGAGTTTTGGTTTTATGTCCCGTCCTCCCTTTTGTACTTTTTTCTTTTCTTTTCTTCAAAATAAAATTCAATAGGGGATGAGCCGTCTAGACTACTCTTTTGTTTATTAAAAAAAAGGAAAAACAACGACAACAATTAAAAGAAGTTTAACGACAACAATTAAAAGAAAAACACTCAAAACATTGGACACCATATTACCTTTAATATAATCAGGTTCCAATAACTTATAATCATTCCCAGTTTGCAACGCACATGATCTGTTTTTAATGAATCAGGCTAAAATATTCATGGGCCTTGTCCAACAAAAAAAAAAAAAAATTTCATGGCCATGATTCCTTTATTCACTGTAGACATCTCACACATGACAATGTTATTGATTCGACAATTTCGTTTACGAAACTACCATGACTCTTTGTGGTGTTATTAAGGTCCTTTATAGAAAAAACATTACAAGTGACATAAGTAATTGCCAAAAAAAAGAAGAAGAAGCAAAAACATAAACACAAAATAGTAGACATAAGTGTTTAAAACCCTTGGAAAAAACCCTAGCAGAGCAAAAACCGCTCTGAGTAGTTAGCGGCATCAACACCGCTGTGCACGACGGCCTTCCCGGCAGTCGATCATGATGAGCGTGCGCATATTAGCATGGAATTGTCGAGGTATCGTTGGTGGTACCCGAAGGAGAGCCTTGGTGGATTTGATTCGACAGGAAAAACCTAGGGTTTTGTTCTTGTCAGAGACGTTGTGTTCTGAAGGGCAGCTTGAAACTCTCAGGGTTAGGGTTGGGTTTGATAATTGTCTGGGGTATGGGAAGAGTGATGAATCCCCGGGGGTAGCTTTTTTATGGATGAGCGATGTACCAGTTCATATTAGGAACTACTCGGCCCGACATGTCGATGTTTCGATTGGTACACCGGGGTCACTGGATGAATGGCGATTAATTGGTATTTATGGTTTTGCTCAGACTGCAGATCGTAGAGCTACATGGGCTCTGATGTGACAGTTAGCAGCCGGTTCCCCGCTACCATGGCTGGTTGTAGGGGACTTCAATGAGATTTTGGTCAGGGCGGAGAAGTCTGGTGGTGGGGTTTGCCAGATTGCCCAAATGCAAGCGTTCCGGGAGGCAATGGTGGATTGCAATCTGCTGGATATGGGGTTCAAAGGGAGTCTATATACGTGGGCTGACTATCAAACTAAGGAAAGATTAGATTGAAGCCTTTGGAACATCGGTCTCTGATCACTCTTCCCTGGGTCCTCTACGACTCATTTACATCAGAGCACTTCGGATCATAGCCCATTAATGGTGGAGGTGTGTGCTATCCCTCCTGTGCATAGGGCATGGAGAAGATTGTTCCGGTTTGAACAGTTTTGGGCAGTGCACCCTGAGTGTGAGAAGATAGTGCAAACGGGTTGGGAAACGCAGGTTTCTGGTGATCCTTTTAATAAGGCTGCTGGGAAGATCAAGGGTACTAGTGTAGCGTTCATGCATGGCAGAAATCAACGTTCATGTTTAGACAAGTGGAGATGCGGGTGGTTCGTAGTAGACTTGATGAATTGTTAGCAGCTCCTTTTGACCCAGCTGATCATGCAGAGAAGCAGGAATTGACTGCCAAGTTTCAGGCGTTGCTTACAGAAGAAGAAACCATATGGGTGCAACGGTCCAAGGCCTTATGGTTGAAGGCTGGGGATAGAAACACGGCTTATTTCCATCGCCGTGCATCCAACAGGAAACAACGCAATTCCATTAAGGGTTTGAACAACTCCGATGGTCGGTGGGTAATGGATATTAAGGATATTGAGAGGGTGGTCACATCTTATTATAGTTCCATATTCTCTACAGAAGGGGTGCACGATGCAGCTTGGAATCTTATACTGAACACGGTTCAGGCTCGGGTCACACCTGCTATGAATGGGGAATTATTATCCCCGTACTTGGACTCTGAGATAAAAACCGCTCTCTTTCAGATGCATCCATCTAAGGCTCCTGGCCCGGATGGTATGTCACCTTTCTTTTTTCAGAAATACTGGCATATTGTTGGTCCGGATGTTTGTACCGCGGTTAAGTCATTCTTGTCCTCTGGTATTCTACCTGCTGAGCTCAACTTCACGTATGTAACTCTTGTATCTAAAGTTGCTGAGCCTAAAGACATGACGGAGTTACGTCCAATTGCTTTATGTAATGTTCTGTATCGCATATGTTCTAAAGTGTTGGCTAATAGGTTGAAACGGATTTTGGACTCTGTCATATCACCACTCCAGAGTGCCTTTGTCCCCGGGCTGCTCATTTCAGATAATACATTGGTGGCTACCGAAGTAGCGCATTTTCTCCATACTAATAGACGGGGGGAGGATGATCATTTTTCTTTCAAGTTGGATATTAGTAAGGCTTACGATCGCTTAGAGTGGGATTTTGTGAAGAGTATGCTTCTTCGATTGGGTTTTGCTTATGAATGGGTGGAATTGATCATGACAAGTCTGAACACAGTGAGTTATTCTTTTCTAGTGAATGGGGAAGTTTGTGGTTTTGTTAAACCTAAGAGGGGTATTCGACAGGGGGACCCATTGTCTCCATATTTGTTCATCTTATGTGCTGAGGGTCTATCTTCTCTTATTCACCACTATGTTCAAAATCAGTGGATTCAAGGTATGACCATCACCCCCACTGCTCCCACATTGCATCATTTATTATTTGCTGATGATTGTTTCTTGTTTGGTATGGCTACTGAAGAAGAGTGTCAGCAGTATCATAATATTTTGTATACCTATGAGCTGGCCTCTGGACAACGGGTGAATTTACAGAAGAGTAGTGTTGCTTTTAGTAGACACATGGCTTTGGATAGACAAGTTTATTTGGCTAGTATTCTGGGAGTACAGCGGGTGGACAAGCATGACAGGTATTTGGGGCTCCCTACACATGTGGGGAGGAAGAAAACAGAAGCTTTTAGCTACTTGAAGGAGAAGCTTACTAAGAAATTGGTAAGTTGGCGAGCCAAACTGTTAAGTGGTGCGGGTAAGGAGATCTTGATTAAAGCTGTCGCCCAAACTGTTCCCAATTATGTTATGAATTGTTATTGTTATTTGTTGCCCACTGGGCTCTGTGATGATTTGCATCAGTTGTGTGCGGGTTTCTGGTGGGGAGACACGGATGATAAAAATAAAATTCATTGGCGATCAGGGGAGAGACTATGCATTCCTAAACATGAAGGTGGGATGGGGTTTAAGAATCTTCATTGGTTTAATTTGGCTATGCTAGCCAAGCAAGGATGGCGTTTAGTGCAAAATCCGAATTCCTTGATTGCGCGTTTGTACAAGGCCATATATTTTCCTACTGGGGATTTCTTTACTGCTGAGTTAGGGATCACTCCATCTTTTTCATGGCGTAGTATTCTATCAGCTCGAGAAGTGTTAGATCAAGGTCTGCATTGGCGAATTGGTTCTGGGGAGCAGGTGGATATTTGGCGGCATAAGTGGATTCCAGATACCTTTCCTCGCTGCCCTTCTTCTCCCCCTAGGGAGGATGCTCCTGGCTTTGTATCAGAATTGATTGATCCAGTACACCGGGTTTGGGATGTGCAAATTGAATTTATTCTTCTCTCCAGCAGATATTGATCTTATATTGTCTATTCCATTGAGTCGACGCGTTACTGCAGATCGGGTGGTATGGCATTTTGACAAGAAAGGTATGTTCACCACGAACAGCGCTTATTTTGTTGTAAAAGATATTGCTTTGGGTGCTGTTTTGGCACCCCCTGCACCTGTGGATCCACTGGCTAAGCTGTGGAAAGCTATATGGGGAGCTAAGGTTCCGGGGAAGGTAGCAGTGCATGCATGGCGGTGTTGTACCGGTATTCTACCAATTAGAGCTAATTTGCAGCGAAAGGGTTATATGGGTGATATGAAATGCTTGATGTGTAACCATCAGTTGGAAGATAACTTGCATTTATTTTTTCGTTGTCCGTATGCTCAAGAGATGTGGAATGCTGCCTCTATCACCATGCAGGTGCCAGCCAATTTGACGTTCCAAGAGTACTTTTTGCAATTAGCAGTTTCTTTTTCAAAGGATGCTTTTGCTAAACTTCTTGTGATTGTGTGGGCTATTTGGAAGAATCGGAATAGCCAGCTATGGGACAATACAAAGCAACGACCAAGTGAGGCGTCTATGCTTAGTTTGGGATGGCTTCATGAATTTTCTAAAGCTAATGCAGTATGTAGCAGAGACACTAGGCCCCGGCAGCAAGCATGGACAAAACCTGCAACTGGCTGGAAGAAATGTAATATCGATGGTGCTTTCATGGCTGGAACACGTCGAGGGGGAGTGGGGTGATCATGAGGGATGAATTTGGCCATTTTAATGCAGCAGCAGGCCGGCCTTTTGTCCAGGTCACATCTCCTTTCCACGCAGAGTTGAATGCATTGACTGAAGGTATGAAGTTAGCCGAAACATTGAGCTATGAGCAAGTTATATTTGAAGTAGATTGTCTGCTCTTAGTGCAAGCTTTGGTGCAGCAAGATGCTGATTTGTCTAGTTTGGGTATACTCATCACAGAAGTGAAGGATTTTATGCGCAGGCATGTTGATTATAAAGTAGTTCATGTATCTCATGAGGCTAACAAAGTAGCTCATGTCTTAGCAAATCATGCTTTGCACTCGAATGAGAGTCAAAGTTGGTTTGTTGTTGCTCCTGAGTGTGTTCGGGATGCCATTCTAAGTGATTGTAATCACTAATTGTTTCAATGAATTTCAGTTAAAAAAAAAAAAAAGTGTTTAAAACCCTAAGTATTTGGAGCATCATCAAAATCAATTATAATTGGAAAAATGTTTAATACATTGAAACTCGACAGTTTCGAGATAGCTCGTGTGGGATTGGGAAACAAAACATAGCAAGTTATCATAATGTTTAGGTAATGATCGATTCCATGTACGGACGAGGGCCAGAGTAGCCGATGGTCTTCTTCTGATGGCCAAAGATGGGGAAGGACCACCCTATTGTTTAATTGTAGTACCTATTTGAGTTGGAATAAAAAATTGGATAAAAGGACTAATGATTTTTTTTTTTTTTAACTCTTTCTTAGGGTTCTTAAACCTCAAAAGTCAAAGCGTTAATTAAGTAGAAATTAACTAACTTCACGATCACTATAAGAAAGATTATCCAAATCCAATTCTTGTTACTTTTAAAATCATCTTTCTCACACCCTTTGTGAAAGGTATTCCACTTCCACTACGCTATATAAATCACTATACACAAACCAAACTCAACCAACCCCGCCTTCCACTTCCAAACTGTCTATTCTGATCCCCTTCTGCTTCTTAATTATTCACTGTTGTGTTTTCATGGATACCACTAAATGGTTCCTTCTACTCGCTTGTTGCTGTGTTTTTGTGATACATAACATCAATGGAGTCGAAGCTTCACACAAGGTATACCCAGAGTTTCAGTCTCTTCGTGCTGTGAAGATCAAGCAAGTCCACAGAACTGGTTTTCACTTTCAACCTCCCAGCCACTGGATTAATGGTACTCAATTCTGTTTGATTTCGTTACTGTCATTAAACCATTGATATTGATTTGTTTGCAGATTTAAATCATGAAGTTTTTCTCAATTCTCAGTTTGGTCCATGCATTCCGTTTTTCTTTGTAATTTTATTCATGTTTTGGATAAGAAAACCTATTCAAAGTGTTTGAACTATTTTCATGTACATGTTCAGAATTTTTAAATATGAAAAGAAAAACCATCAGCATTATGTCTTCGTCCAAAATCAAAAAATCAGCATGATGTCGTGAACTTTTAATATTTAAAAAGTATTGTGAAATCAAAGTGAACCTTTCTATTGTGCATGCACAATCAACCGTTCACCGGAAGAACTTTGCTATAAAAACTCTTTGGTATTCAATATGCAATACTCCTGGATTTTCTATAGTCGGATCAGGTGAAAAGAGAATGTTAAAAATTCCGAAAACATGTCGAACTCCGGACTACTGTAGAAACAGTATAACTTCAGTGCTAATGAGTTTTGAATTGTATTGTTGTTCCATATTTTAAAATTTTACCTGACTTTGGAGCATGTAAATTAAGAGCATGGTAGAAGATCTTTACTTACTGCTTTACAAACTTGCAAATGAAGAACAATGTGGTTAGGTGGATGATGTTGATGATATATATAGCACCCTATGAACCCCTATTCCACCATCGGTGGAGCCGTGGAGGCAATTGATTGTTCAACAGCATGGAGTCAATTATTTTTATCAATTTAATTTCAACTTATGTAAATGGATGCATGTCGGTCATTTAATTAATACGATGTCGTGGAATTCATAGCTGGAAAAGTGCTGATATTGGTCAGTTCATCAGAGCACAGGCTTCATGTGGTTTTTTGAAAGTTCTGGTGTGTGTTCAACAGGTTTCTCCTGATGAGATCTGCCTCCTCATTATGTTCTGAAAACCAACAGTCAAATCATCATAGCATCATAAATAAAAATACAGAAATACAAAACATTCATAAACCATATATTTCATATATCTTAAAGTGAAATAGTTGCATGCTTTTACCTTTTAACAATTACTGACTTCTTATTGTTTTACTTTGTCCCTTCCATGGCTGTTCATAAACAAATGAACCACAGACCCAAATGGTGAGTTTTCTTTAGCATGAAATTTACCAATCCTTCCCTTTTACTCACCAACTTAAATGTAACTAGTTACATTTCTATCTTTGAATTTTAACAGCACCTATGTATTTTGGGGGTCTCTACCACTTTTTCTATCAGTACAATCCCAAAGGAGCTGTTTGGGGAAACATTGTATGGGCCCATTCAGTCTCTAAGGATCTGATCAATTGGCAAGCCCTTGAACCCGCCATATACCCATCCAAGCCCTTTGACATAAACGGGTGCTGGTCCGGATCCGCCACCCTTCTCCCGGGAAACAAGCCCATCATCCTCTACACCGGACTTGACCCGGAAAAGCGCCAGGTCCAAAACTACGCCTTGCCCGCAAATGTTTCCGACCCATATCTACGCAAATGGGTTAAGCCCGACAACAACCCGCTAGTGGTTCCGGATGCAAGTATGAATGCATCCCAGTTCCGTGACCCGACAACCGCTTGGTGGAGCAATGGGCACTGGAAGATGTTGGTGGGTGGCAAGAGAAAGCATAGAGGAATGGCTCATTTGTATAGGAGCAAGGATTTTGTTTATTGGGTCAAGGCCCAGCACCCGCTTCACTCTGCCCCGAAAACGGGTATGTGGGAATGCCCGGATTTTTACCCGGTTTCATTGAAGGGCAAGGTAGGGTTGGAGACATCAAAAGATGGTGGGAATGTGAAGCATGTTTTGAAAGTGAGCCTTGATGAGACTCGGTATGACTACTACACTGTTGGAAAATACTTTCCTAAACAAGATAGGTATGTTCCTGATAAGGAATTGGTGGATGGTTGGGCTGGATTGAGATATGATTATGGGAACTTCTATGCTTCCAAAACTTTCTTTGATCCTGCAAAGAATAGAAGAATTTTGTGGGGCTGGGCTAATGAGTCTGATACTCCTAACAATGATGTTGAAAAGGGATGGGCTGGAGTTCAGGTAATTATCCTCATTTGTCTCTCAAATATTACAACTATTGTTTCGTTTTAATGATCAAATTCCTAATCGCATTTCAAATAAAGTTGAGAACAAGAAACTTCTTCTAGTGTGTCTAACTTTTGTGGGAGATATGATCAGCACTGTAGTAACTGTAAAAAGACCATTGGTAACACTTATCTTATTCATTTGTTGATGGACGAGCCATTTTGTGTAATATTAGTTAATCATGTGCGCACTAACATTCAGATTATTTTTATTTTATATGCAGGCAATCCCAAGGACTGTGTGGCTGAGTCCTGATGGGAAACAATTGTTACAATGGCCTGTTGAAGAATTGGAAACTTTAAGGGGACAAAAGGTCCAGATGAAGAATCAAAATCTCAAAGTGGGAGATCATGTTGAAGTTAAAGGAATACATGCTGCCCAGGTTTGATCCTCTAATATGTTAGTATATTACCGTTAAGATGATTTTTTTTTTTTTTTGGTCAAACCGTTAAGATGATTATTTGTCATTCATATATGTCACTGAATCACACAGGCCGACGTTGAAGTTATATTCTCTTTCAAGAGCTTGCACAAAGCAGAGAAGTTTGACCCTAAATGGTCAAACCTTGATGCCCAAGCAATATGTGGGCTAACGGGTTCAAAAATTGGAGGTGGCATTGGCCCATTTGGGCTATTGACTTTAGCTTCACAAAACCTAGAGGAATTCACTCCTGTCTTCTTTAGGGTGTTCAAAACTCAAGGCAATAAGCATAAGGTTCTCCTGTGCTCTGATGCAAGAAGGTTCGTCTTTGCCTTTGTTTCTTTATTAAAATTATGTTGCACCAAACACATAATAGGAAAATTTCTTAATTTTTTAAAATTAGAACCCAAATATGAATAATGAATATTATCGCATTGATTAGGACCTTAATAATTATGATAATAGTTCGCACATCTAGTATTACTAGCATTTAAATCTTTTTTATTGACTCTTAGCACTGTCTAATTTATCACTTTGGGTGGGCCGGACAGTTCCTCTTTGCAGGATAATCTGTACAAACCATCATTTGCTGGTTTTGTAGATGTAGACTTATCTGGTAAGAAGCTCTCCCTCAGGAGTTTGGTACGTGCTTAATACGAATAATTTCCTTTGCAACTCCTTACGGTTTTAGTTAGTAATTTAATAATAATTTTCCCTTTTTCTTTGTCCTGTTTAAATGCAGATTGATCATTCTGTTGTTGAGAGTTTTGGAGCTGGAGGAAAAACATGCATTACTTCTAGGGTTTACCCCACTCTAGCTGTTGACAATAAAGCTCACTTGTATGTGTTCAACAATGGGACTGAGGCTGTCACTATTGAGAGTCTCGATGCGTGGACTATGAATGCTCCTAAGTTGATGAACCAATATTCCCAGGTCTAGCTAGTTAGAGCTATCAGAAAAAACGGTTCAGAATGTAAATGCTAATTTCTAAGTAATTAGCTAGCCTGAGCTAAATGTCTAGGTATGTAATAAGGATCTATGATTCATATGACCCTGATCTTAGGTTTCAATTTTAATTCGTTGTTTGGCCCATTAGTTCTTCGACGAAATTCACTCTCTCTTTATTTTTTTTTTTTTTTGGAGAAGTTGACGAAACACTGTCTTTAATTTGTAGTAAATTGAAAAACAATGAAATAATTTTCTCAAGACCCACAGTTCATTGTTTACTTTTTGGGATCAAATATAGTTATTGTTAATAGATTTGTTTTTTGAACAGAGCCCAACTTGAAGACGAAATCTAACACTAATATTCCATATTCCATTAATAGAGACTAGAGAGTAACCAAATCCAAACTGACTCCTTGTTAATCTCCACGTGTACACTATATCCCTTGTTGTACTCTCAACCACCCCTCTTTCTCATCTCTCGCGCTAAAAATAGACAACCGAATCCTATTAACACCAACATTAATGTTTTTCACAATTAGCTCTATACTGTGATCCAATATGGATATCGTAAGAAAGTTGCTTCCAGTGTTTTTATTTGCTTGGTGTTGCGTTTTTGTTATAAACAAGAATGGAGTTGAAGCATCACATCGGATTATCGAACGTCTTCAAAATGTTAAGGCCCTTGAAGTGAAGGACGCCCACAGAACCAAGTTCCACTTTCAACCTCCACAGCATTGGATTAACGGTAATATGCATGAAGTTTGGTTATATTTTTTATGTTACACGAATTTTCTATGACTCTACTGATGATATGAATATTATGACCTGCAATAAGAGAAAGAAAGTCCCCATTTATTAGAGCATCGGTGTGATGCCAGTCAAGGACATTCGAACGATCAAGTCAATATGATATTCAACATAATTGCTTAACCTAACCTTCTTCCGGATTCAGGGAGCTATTTTCATTGTTACTCATAGCCGTACTGACATTGTTAGGTGCCGTTAAATTGTGCTGCTACAACCATTATATTCAAAATGAGTCAATTTTTGAAATATCAAAACTTATCATTATGCATAATTTGGATTGGATTTTATGAATCGCACTTTGTATGTTCTTGTAACTAGTCACTGACTTCTTTTATTTTTGTCTCCGTGACGGCCAATAATCAAAACATCAACCACAGATCCAAATGGTGAGTGTTTTATCCCAACAACCAAATTCGTTGTTCATTTACGGTGGTATTTGAATGATTAATTCCACTTTCTAAAGTGAAATAATTTCACTTTCAAACACCAACGTAAATTTACGTTCGTGTTTGAATACCTAATTTGTATATCTCATCCACTCTCTTGATATTTTGCACAGGACCCATGTACTTCAACGGGGTGTACCACTTATTCTACCAATACAATCCCAAAGGATCTGTGTGGGGAAACATCGTGTGGGCGCACTCCGTCTCTAAAGACCTAATCAACTGGGAAGCCCTAGAACCAGCCATATACCCCTCCAAACCCTTCGACATGAACGGTTGCTGGTCCGGATCCGCCACCATCCTCCCGGGCAACAAGCCCGTCATCCTCTACACAGGCCTCGACCCGGAAAAGCGCCAGGTCCAGAACTACGCCATCCCCAAAGACGACACCGACCCCTACCTCCGCGAATGGATCAAACCAGACAACAACCCATTGGTGGTGCCCTCCCCGGAAATGAACGTCAGCCAGTTCCGCGACCCCACCACAGCCTGGTGGTACAACGGCCACTGGA
This sequence comes from Rosa x damascena, assembly GCA_001662545.1. Classification (NCBI taxonomy): domain Eukaryota; kingdom Viridiplantae; phylum Streptophyta; class Magnoliopsida; order Rosales; family Rosaceae; genus Rosa; species Rosa x damascena. Next base: position 7,151 of record LYNE01002181.1, on the reverse strand, counting down.
GGATGGCTGTAGGAGGAAAGAGAGGGCAGCGAGGCATGGCGTATCTGTACCGGAGCATGGACTTTAAGTTCTGGGTCAAGAGCAAGCACCCGCTCCATTCGGCTGAGAATACCGGCATGTGGGAGTGCCCGGACTTTTTCCCGTTGTATAAGAATGGGAACAAGCAGGGAGCGGACACCTCGAGAGTTGGGCCGGATGTGAAGCACGCGTTCAAGGTGAGCCTGGATGAGACGAGGTATGAGTACTACACACTGGGGATGTATAAGCCGGAAGATGACTCGTACAAAGTGGATCCGAGAATGCTGGACAGTCGGGACGGGTTGAGATATGATTATGGCAACTTTTATGCGTCCAAAACTTTCTTTGATCCTGTGAAGGGTAGAAGGATTTTGTGGGGTTGGGCTAATGAGTCTGATTCAGCTGACGAAGATACGGAAAAGGGGTGGGCCGGAATTCAGGTACGAGAATTTAAGATTTAGGTTTAGGGTCAGCTATATCACCCATAATGATATTAACTCATCATGATTACTGCTTTAATAATATGGGAAAAATTCACCAACGGTGTCTGGACACTTGGGTGACTTTCAAAATGATACCTGAACTCTGAATGTTATCAATGTTGGTATTATTTCGTATCAACGTCGTACCTACGATCAATTTTAGTCACGGAGCCGTTAAATTTTGCACGTGCGATGCACGTGAGTAACTAAATAAAGATAAAAAGACCAAGTTACCCTCAAATTTTTTTTTTCCATCTTCTTCGATCTTTCTTTCTTTCTTCTTGCTTTTTGCCTTCAGACGCCATCAAATCTGTGTTTCCACCCCTCGTCTTCTTCCTCTCCCCTCAATCAACAACTCTCTCTGAGTTCACTCGCCGATTCTTCAGGCACATGACGCCGACGCAGTTGGCCTCGACGAAAGGATCGGCGGCTTACTCCATGGCCGATTTCAGATCTTCGACAAGCGAGTCTTCGGGAAGACTCTGTCCTTCATTTTGGGGGATGAAATTGAAATTGAAATTGGGATTGGGATTGGGATTTGGATTTGGATTTGGATTTGGATTTGGTTGGGTTCTCTGTAAACTTGCTGGTGTTTTGTTGTAGTTAAATAACTTGATATTAATGGATTTTGAGTTTGAGTTCGATTGGTGGAGGTGTGGTTATGGGTGGTGACGGAAAATGAAAATCAGAGTTTCTGCAAGGTCTTCTGGGTTCTCGCCACTGCCTCTGGTGTTGCCATCTGGCTCAGCGGTGCCACGGAGAACTTTATGGTGATGTCGCGGTCGAGGGAGGAGGAGGCGGGGCGGATTCGTCCTCTTCAGCAATGGGCTGGTGGTGCGCTTGATCGGCTGGTTGGGAGTGAAGGTCGGCAGAGGCAGACGGAGGTGTTCGAGCGGTGGAGGAGGAGGAGGCAGTTGCTCAGTGGCGGTGGAGTCCAGTGGCCGCTGGTCGTGATGGAGGAGTAGCTCTTCTTGTGTCTGCTGTGATTCTCTGTGGCCATAATCGCTTAAGGCGGCGCCGGTTTTCTTCAAGGCCATGACGTAGCCGGAATGGCCTGCTACTGAGATGATTTGAATCTTGATGATTCAAACCAGGGGAAGAAGAAGCGTTACCAAAAAAAAAAGGGGAAGAAGAAACCAAAAACAGAAGAAGAAAGAAAGAAAGATCGAAGAAGAAAAAGAAAAAGGAAAAAAAAATTGAGGGTAAATCGGTCTTTTTATCTTTGTTTAGTGACTCACGTGCATCGCACGTGCAAAATTTAACGGTTCCGTGACTGAAATTGATTGTAGGTACGACGTTGATACGAAATAATGAGTCCAGGTATCACATTGATAACATTCAGAGTTCAGGTATCATTTTGAAAGTCACCCAAGTGTCCAGACACCGTTGGTGAATTTTTCCCTAATAATATTTAGAATCAGATGCTTTTGTATGGGTCAAGTGACCAATAATACAAATTTACACGATCACTTACAGAAACGGTACACACACACACACAATACATTAATGCATATCATGATGGACAAATTAGGTCAGACACAAACCGGAGGTTTCTATAGAATTTATCTTGTCCAAATAGATTTGTTTGTGTCTTTCAAATACTATTGTGTCAATATCGGAAGTAAATATTGACTAATAACTATTGTGATAAGTTAATTGTTGGCTGTTGATTAATGGGCAGGCAATTCCACGACAGATCTGGCTCAGTCCTGATGGGAAGCAAGTGCTACAATGGCCTATCCAAGAAGTGGAAACTTTGAGGGGGCAAAAGATTGACATAACAAATCAACTTCTAGAAAAGGGAAAGCCTTTTGAAGTTCGTTCAATAACTGCTGCACAGGTTTGATTGGTGCCCCTATTGTTATTGATTTGAAATAAATCAAAAATCATCTGCCGGCATTTATAAATGTTTTTTTTTTTAATTTTTTAATTTTTGGCAAATATCATTTATAAATGCTAATTGGAACAATATCACACAGGCCGATGTTGAAGTTACCTTCACCATTCCGAGCGTGGACAAAGCTGAGGAGTATGATCCTACCTGGCGGGATGCGGAAACGGCGTGTGCGGCAAAGCGTTCGAATGTTCCAGGTGGTGTTGGGCCATTCGGACTCTTGACATTGGCCTCTCAAAACCTAGAGGAGTTCACTCCCGTCTTCTTTAGGATTATCAAAATAAAAGAGCAAAAGTACAAGGTTCTTATGTGCTCTGACGCAAAGTTTTCAACTTTGAAGCCGTTCGATGAGAAACAGTATAGACCATCGTTTGCCGGCTTAGTAGATGTAGATATAGCCGCCGACAAGAAGATTTCCCTCAGGACTTTGATTGATCATTCTGCTGTTGAAAGTTTTGGAGCAGGAGGAAGAACATGCATCTTATCTAGGGTTTATCCGACCCTAGCTGTAAACGATGCAGCTCACTTGTTTTTGTTCAACAATGGCACCGAGCCAATTACTGTTCAGACTCTCACTGCTTGGAGTATGAATGCTCCTAAGGCCATGAACCAGGGCGAAAAATGAAGTACTCATCAGAAGGTAATTTGATCGAGCTTATAGACATGTATGAGCGTTACAGTAGACATGTCGATCCCATAGTAGGTGTTGTTGCAATTGGATTATTGAAGGTTCTGTAATGGCCCTCATATGTTGATTTGTGATTCCATTTTAATTGAATTGAACACGGTTTTCCGATTGAAATCCTCATTTTATATATAAAACATATCACATGCATGGAAATCCCACTACTTCCGGTGTTGTAAAAGTCCAAATCGTCGTGAAGTATCGATCCGTATCTAACTTTAGTTAGTAGGCCGCGGCGCGTTAAGTGAATGTGGTGACGCACTGAAGTTGGACCCTTGAGTAAATATAAGGGAAAAATGCACGAACAGTGTCTGGAGACTCTGAGGACTGTCAAAATGATACCTGAACTTTCAAATGTATCAATGTGATACTTGGACTTATATTTTCTTGTCAACGTAGTACCTACATCAACTTTCCGTCACGGCACCGTTAAATTTACCACGTGTGAGGCACATGACATACAAAATGAAGGTAAAAAGACTGATTTGCCCTATAACTGACATTTAAAATGCACGAACAGTGTCTGGAGACTCTTAGGACTGTCAAAATGATACATGAACTTTCAAACGTATCAATGTGATACCTGGACTTATATTTTCTTGTCAACGTAGTACCTGCATCAACTTTCCGTCACGGCACCGTTAAATTTACCACGTGTGACTGTGTGAGGCACGTGAGGTACAAAATGAAGGTAAAAAGACTGATTTGCCCTATAACTGAAATTTTAAATATTTTTTTTGGTAAAAACATTTTAAATATTTTTTTTTTGGTAAAAAGAATGATTTACCTTTATTTTTTTCACCCCTCCACCTTTCGTCTTCTTCCTCTCCCCTTGATCAACCACTTTCTAAAAAGACTGGTCGTCCTCGCCAATTCCTCCAGCAATAACACCTCAGTACTCCTCGATTTCAGGCGCACAGTGCTGACGCTATTGACCTCGATGAAAGGATCGGCGACGCACTTCATCGCCGATTTCAGATCTTTGACAAGCAAGGCTTCAAGAAGACTATGTCCTTCATTTTGGAGGACGAAATTGAAATTGAAATTGGGATTGAGATTGGGATTGGGATTGGGATTTGGATTGGGTTCTCTGGAAACTTCGACGGTACTCAAAGCGGGGCTTGAGATCGAGGAAGGAGGAGGGCGGAGAGATCATCTATATCATTACTTGCTGGTGTTTTTGTTGTAGTTAATAACTTAATATTAATGGATTTTGAGTTTGAGTTTGAATTTTGGTGGAGGTGTGGGTGTGGGTGGTGACGAAAAATGAAATTCAGGGTTTCTCCAACGTCTTCTTGGTTCTTCTTCTTCATTGCCCATTTCACAATAGGTTTGCATTGTTGTTGTTGAGGCGATTTCAAAGGAGGAATGAAATTTTGTGTTAATTCGATCTGATACATCTGTGATTGTTTTGGTTGTTTTGCAATCCAAGTCTTCGTGCTTTCTCTGTTGGACTTGGAGGTGTTGAAGAGGCCATCGACCTCGCAGCGGAAGCTGATAAGGCAGCGGGTCTTCTCCTAGATCCAATGCTCGGCCCGCTTCTTCGGGGCGCGGACCTCGTGGTCCTCGCCGCAGCTGCTGGTGTTGCCACCAATTAAGGTAGACTTGGGAGTTGAATAGGGTTGAATGATTTTGCAGAAACAAGTTGGACTTGGTTTTGTGTTTTAGAAGTGAATCAAACAAGGGAGAAGCTTTGCTAAAAAAAATT
>LYNE01002180.1:35682-52520 GCA_001662545.1 Rosa x damascena | reverse complement strand
GTATTGGTCCTTGTACCAAGGGTCACAGATGGTGAGCAGGGATAGGGAAAGCCGAAACTAGATGTTTGTAACGTTTTTAGGTCAGGTGTGACTTACTTGACGTTTGACTTTGAGACCAGACAGGGTCTAAAATCATATGTCACAGATGGTGACAGGTCGCAGATGGTGACCAAGGCAGAATATCAGGTAATCTCGTCTTTGGCCGGACAAGTGGTTACGTTTCAGTTAGAGCTCTAGTCTGTCTGCCATATAGGTAATTCATGGGGTAATGAGAATTGGTTATTGATAACTCATGAGTGACATTACGTGTTTTTAGGGAACAAGGAGTGAGTTGCTTCCTTATTAACGGTTTTTAAGGGGACAAGGTGCAAGTTGTTTTCCTTATTAATGATTTGATAGAAATCAAGGTGTGAGTTGCTTTCTATGGTACGATTTGGTACGATTGATAGAAATCAAGGTGTGAGTTGTTTTCTATGTTATATGTGATAGAAATCAAGGTGTGAGTTGCTTTCTATGGTACGATTTGGTACGGTTGATAGAATTCAAGGTGTGAGTTGTTTTCTATGTTATATTTGATAGAAACCAAGAAGTGTGTTGTTTTCTATGTTATATTTGATAGAAACCAAGAAGTGTGTTGTTTTCTATGTTTCGTTTTAAAAGAAACCAAGGTGTAAGTTGCTTTCTTTTATTTCGATTTAAATGGGAATTAAAGTATGAGTTGTTCTCCTTTATTTCGTGTTTTAAAGGATCAAAGCGTGATTTGGTTTCTTGATTGAAACGTGCAGGGTTCATCCCGTGCTTTGGTGTGAGTTGTTTTGAGTTACTCATATGGGCTTGCAAAAGCTTACCGGGTTTGTTGTGTGGCAACCCGGTGCACCATTCAAACGGTGTAGGGGTTAATCCTACAGGTTAGGATAATCGTAGTTGAAGCTGAGGTAGCTGGTTGGCAGCAGAACAGGTAGGAATCAAATTTTGTTGGCTTTGCCATTGTGTGACTTCCGCTATGTAGTAAACTCTGAGGAGCTTTTACGTTTTATCTTGTTGTTGACAATTTAATTCGTAAGCTTATGTAATATATGACTCTGTGGGGGGGTCAATATTGACATAGTGAGTTCAGGGCATCAATATGTATGTTGTTAAGGGGAAAAAGTTTTCCAAGTATTTGGTATTGATTGTTGAACGATCACGCATGTATAATTATGAGATTATATATCGATTTTTATTGTGTTAAAAATCAGGGGCGTGACACCTTGATTATTGATGGTAATTATATAAAGGGAGTTTCTGATTACTGTTAGCAATCCCTTTTGAATTTTATTCAATTTTATTGCTTCAAATCTCTTTATTTTTTTCATTTGTGCTACTATTCTGCGTTTCCTGTCTCCCATGTATAGTAAGGACTTCCTCACACATAGTTCTGTATATCCAAACTAAGTTCTCATATGTTAACCAAATCAACTTCTAATAAATTGTTTCTTAAGACGCTGAAAAAAATCAAATGCCATTACGGTAAAATACAAAATAAAATAAAGAAAATTAGAAAAGAAAAGAAGAGTGTAGCGGTGAAACATACTTTCAATTCAAAAATTGCTACAAGCTGTGTCCTAACTTTTATTCTCTTTAGTTATTGAAATTTAAGACCAAAATACATTAAATTTTTGATAATTACACCGGACATCACACGGATATAACGCTAGTAGACATAAAGAAAACCCAAGTGCACCTAATTTGTTTAGCAAAACAATTGAAGTTGTTTTGTTAAAAGGAATAAAGGATTAAATTTGGGTTCCAGCACTCATGTACGTAGGGATTAAAAATGGGTCAGGTCGTCAGGAACGGCCATCTTAAGTCTAGAGGTCATCAGACCAAAAAAAAAAAGTCTAGAGGTCACGTTCAGGTTGGGCTGGGCTTAACCCATTGTGCATTTTCTAACTTTTGGGTTGCATTAAGCCTAATCTAAAATGCAAAATGAGTGCAGAAAGCCAGTCTATCAGTATACCCTATAAGCCATCGGAACGAAGAAGCTCGACCGTGGGGAGAGGAGAAGCTCCGTACTTTGATTTTTTGTTCGCCTCTTCCTAAAGTCTGATTCAATTGCCTCTCCGTACTTTGATTTTGGTCCCTCTCCTTCTCGAGCTTTTCGGGCAAGCTTCAAGTATAGGTTGTCGGGCTCAATTTGGGTTTGGACGCTGGACCATATTAATTTTTAAGAGATATTATTTGGCAAAGTTCGAGACGGACATATTCTACTACATTAAGATCAGATTTTTTTTTTTGATCGGGTAGTTAGCTGTTAGTAACTCACACACCCATGCAGTGGTATCCCAGTGCCAGGACACCTGCACCGACATTGCGGCGAAAGCCAGACTAATCCACTGCACCGCAGACGCACGAACCCAAAGGGTCCCTCAAATCTGCTGGCCACGGGATGGAGCTGGGTTTCGAACGCTAGACCTGGGGGTTCCAGACTAGGCCGTTCGACCAACACACCACACCACGTGGTTACATTAAGATCAGATTTTGATATTTTTTTTCCCCTCATTTCTCCTAAAAAAAATAAAAAAACAAACAAACAAACAAGAGAAGAAGATCAAATTTGTTTTAGAAGTCATTAACAATCATAGCACGTCGATACAACTCTCTCTAGTTATCCACTACTTATCCTAGCTGCTCGAGTTCATCCATCATACGCACTCTTTATTTGAATCTCTATCAAATTTGGAGACCTAGTCAAAAGAGTCGAGAACTATGATTTAACTTTATCAATAAGTTTGGTAAACTTCCACTGGAGGTTTCTGGTCTGATAAGTTTCTTAAAGTCATGAGGTTTATTTGACGATTAAAGATGTAGATCTATCACTTTCACTCGTACATTCAATTAATCGAGTGCTGGACTAGAGCTAAAGCCGCCTGGATTAGCTTGATATTAATGGGACAACGTCAGTTGCATTGATTAGAATGGGTACGAAGTTATAATTAGCTATATCCAAAGGAGCTAGTTAGATGCATGCATGTTTTCTGGATTCTGGTATGCTCACATGCATACTGCCTAACTCACCCGATTAATATTCAACTCCAAAAAATGATGGCAGCGTCAAAATTGTCCAGTTTTGGTGGCCAAATGGTTGTTTGTTTCTTTTTTTATTTTTTCCTGTCATTTTTGTAATGGCAATTGGTTTACCCAGATCTTATCGATGGATACAATTATGTGGATTAATAGGATGCATCTTTTATTTATTTCTTTTATATTCACATATAGGCAGCCATGCATTAATATAAGTTTATATTCATATATAGGCCGCCATGCATTAATATAAGCTACTATAATTAAAAGGGAATGCATTTTATATTCATCGCTATAAGCCTAGAGGAAACTTAATTAATCTCGATGTCTATAAATAGAACCCAATTGGATGACATGAGAAAAACCAAACCGGCTAGCTATTCTTTCCTATAGCTATGGCTACTATATTTCTTCCATTCACGACTAGCATCACGTTTCTTTTGGGACTTCTGGTGGCAATCATTTCTATACCAGGTGAAAACTCTCTCTCTCTCTCTCTCTCTCTCTCTCGTGTCGCAGTTATACTTTTAGCAGTTTAAGTCGGTTCTAGTAAGTCCAACAATCAATTATAACGATGATAGTAGAGTAGTAAACTGTTCTGAAATCATAAAAACATATATATTTGGACTTCCCGAGTTGAGATTATGAGTATAAACTAAAAGGTATGGTACTAATTAGAAATTATTCTGTATATTCGATTACATCATTCCACTCACTTGTTGCTCTGGATTGAAATGAAACACGCACATCAAGGCTCCTGTATATAATAGTTATAGGGTTTAAATTTGTAGAAACTGAAGTTATGTGAGATTCGGACCTAGCTAATTTAACTCTATATATGTATGCAGGCGCACAATCATCAGTAGGTGTTTGTTATGGAATGATGGGCAACAACCTCCCTTCCCACTCGGAAGTCATATCTCTCTACAAATCAAATAAGATCAACCGGATGAGACTCTATGACCCAAACCATGGTGCTCTTGAAGCTCTCCGGGGCTCCAACATCGAACTCATCCTCGGTGTCCCAAACTCGCTCCTTCAGGACTTCGCTAAAAACCCCTCCAATGCCCAAAATTGGGTAAAAACAAATGTCCTCAACTTCTACCCTAGCGTCAGAATCAAGTACATTGCGGTTGGAAATGAAGTAAGCCCCGTTAACGGAGACACATCTCTGGCTCAGTTCCTCCTCCCCGCCATGCAGCACGTGTACCAGGCAGTCAGAGCAGCCAACCTACATGACCGAATCAAGGTCTCAACCGCCATCGACACGACCTTAATAGGAGTCTCTTACCCTCCATCCCAAGGAGCATTTCGTGGTGACGTGAGAGGATATCTGGACCCAATTATCGGCTACTTGGTTTATGCTAAAGCACCACTGCTTGCTAACATATACACATATTTTAGTTATGTTGGGAACCCTAGAGACATCTCTCTTCCTTACGCCTTGTTCACTTCGCCTTCGGTTGTTGCTTGGGATGGTAATAAAGGATACCAAAACCTGTTTGATGCGATGCTGGATGCTTTGTACTCGGCTCTTGAGAGAGCATGGGGTGGTTCTTTGGAGGTTGTTGTGTCCGAAAGCGGGTGGCCTTCGGCAGGTGGCTTTGGAACGTCTCCTGAGAATGCTCGGACTTATTACTCCAAATTGATTCAGCATGTGAAAGGGGGCACCCCAAAGAGGCCTGGTAGAGCCATAGAGACTTACTTGTTTGCCATGTTTGATGAGAACCAGAAAAACCCAGAGCTGGAGAAACACTTTGGGGTTTTCTATCCTAATAAACAGTCAAAGTATCACCTCAGTTTCGGGGGAGGAAGACTAGAAACTAGTACTTCTGCTGAGTATAATGTTAGTAGTTCCCTCAAGAGTGATATGTAATAGCATTTGTAGTACCCCAATATCCAAAGTGTAAGTGTGTTTCTTGAAATTAATAAGAGAATAAGTTCTATTTATCATGTGCATGAGTAGTAGTAAAAGTTAATCTTTACTTATTGTATGTGGCTTAAAGGTCGTGAGTGAGTTTAGACTCGTATATATTACTTTAATATTGATTTAATACGGTTATATGATAAGTAATGACCCTTTCTAGCTTTAGATGAATGATAGTTGCCTGATTTGGATTTGTTAAAAAAAAAAAATACGGTTATATGATATTAATTAATTCAATCCTCAAAAAATTAATTTTACGGTTAATAATTTCTTAATGTATATGAAATGACCCTTGTTTAATTAAGTTAATTCAGCAGAACATAAAACAAGGTTTACTGTTTTAGTCTCTCTAGCTACCACGTCATGAGACAATTGCATGATCCATCACGAGACTATAGCTAGTTCTCAAGTTCAAGATAATAAAGATAGAAAGATACTTTCAAGCTAGCTATTTCACAAGAGAAAAAAGTAAGACATTATTTTCAATAGAGAATATTGCATGTTAGATGTAGGGAACTCGGATATGTAATTTGATTCGTCTTCTTTTGAACTGGTTCCATTTACTCCATATATATATAGTGGAAACAGAATATTACTTATCTGATTTTAACTGTTTTAATTTATTTATTTTACACTGGTTCTTATCTGCATAATAGTATTTATATTTATAAGACTTATTGCCAACAATGAAATCCCCGTTGTCATCCCCCTCATTTCCGCTAACTTGAGTACAGGAAACAATCTATGATATCTCTTTTTCAGGTTTATCGTCTTTCTTGGGCTTGGTTTGATAAGTGGAATAGCCAGATGGAGATGAAGGCTTTTATGAATGGAACATCTGCAAGTATACCAGTTGAAGTATTAGTAATTAAGTACAAGATGGAGGTGGACGTGGATAAATGTAAAACAAATGTCACAGCTGGTTTGGATTACATACGGAAGAGCCTGCAACCTTATGATCTTCAATGTGATCAACAGAGCTTTTTGATGGGTGGTTAAGGTTTTCGCTCTCATGAGGATGAAGCGGCTTCAGGTAAGTTGGCACGAAGAAACATCTGTTAGGAATATGAAAGGGTGTTAGTGTAATTTTGTTAGAGGGCTCTTCCACTAAAGGATTTTTTCTTTTGGTCATTTTAAGGGATCCCTTGTGAGACTCACGTTTCGGCATCTTGACCATTCAGTTTTTAGGTTCTAATGTATAGATCACTTATGCAAATTTTCAGCCAAATTGATGATCGTTAAGGTATTGAACTAGATTAAATCAATGGACGAATCGAATCTGTCCAAGCTGAAACGTTCAGTGTTTATAATTGTAAATCGCAGTTATGAATGTCTTAACGATCGTCAATTTAGCTGAAAATTTGCGGAAGTAATCTACACATATAGATTTAAAAACTAAACGGTCGAGATCCCAATATGTGATGAAAAACTGGGTCTAATAAGTTATCCCTCAAAATAGCCAAAAAAATGAATCTCTTACTAGAAGGGCCCTCAATTTTGTTATGCCTATAAATAAGCTATTGATATACTGTTCACAATTAATAGAAAATATACAATGTAGCCCATTCAGTTTTTTACGTCATTTCTTGCCCTTTCTCTCATCTTCTTCTTCCTTCATCTTTGGTTCAATAGCTCAGCTTTCAAGGTCCACCATTCAGCCCTACCATGAAACCCAACAATCTTACACCTAGTCACATGGCATGGATTGAAAAATTCTTTCCCAGGGTTTCCTCAAGTTCAAAGGGTCCATAAATTTTTACGTTGCTTTTCAAACGTACAAAGTGAGCAAATAAGTCATCCATAATTTAGTTATATACCTTCCATCAATTGAAGTAAAAAACTCGATGGCCTTGATAGTCCAGCTTCACCTGTAGTAAGACACTTTTTCGAGTAGGTAATCAAGATGAGCCAACGTCTTGAATCCCCGGGAGATAGTATAGGTAGTTTCTTAGTTAAGTGGGAGTTAGGTTTAGGTTTGATCAAACCAATATAACAAAATTTAACAAATTAAACAAAAAAAACGAAATATCTATGTTTGTCCAGTAAAAATTATAGACAGATAAGACATGTCTAGAACCTTTCAATTAGAACAATGCAACTATATTAATATAGATAGGACTGGTATGACGTACTTGGTAATTCATATCCACTTCAATCTAAAGTTCATCTTCCACACGTTGAATGCATGCTCTACATAGGGATTGATAGTGTGTAGTTCTACAGGCATAGAAGTTAAATTAGTACATTTTCAGCGCGCATCGGAGTTTCTTTCAATAAGTAGAGAAAAATGGTGGAAGGGGGAGCACACCCATCTAGTAAGACAGAATTCACAGAATGCTGGAAGACCACATGGCGAACGCCTTACATTATGCGTCTTGCGCTCTCTGCTGGCATTGGAGGCCTCTTTTTTGGATATGACACAGGTACCTAGATCCTATAATCAAAACCAACAATCAATATATTCAAAGGTAACTTCATAAACTAATGGAAACTTGCATAACGAAGGTGTCATTTCTGGGGCGCTGCTATACATTCGTGAGGACTTTGACGAAGTTGACAAGAAAACTTGGTTGCAAGAAACCATTGTGAGTATGGCAGTTGCAGGCGCTATCATTGGCACTGCCATTGGAGGATGGATGAACGATGCCCTTGGCCGCAAAAAATCAATATTAATAGCAGATGTGGTGTTCTTCGTGGGAGCAGTAGTTATGGGAGTGGCTCCTGTTCCTTGGGTGATCATCATTGGAAGAATCATAGTTGGTTTGGGAGTTGGAATGGCTTCCATGACCGCGCCCCTCTACATTTCTGAGGCTTCTCCTCATAGAATCAGAGGAGCTCTTGTTAGTACGTACAGACGGTCTTCTCATCACAGGAGGTCAGTTTTTGTCATACCTCATCAATCTGGTATTAGCCAACAAGGCTCCTGGAACATGGCGTTGGATGCTTGGAGTCGCTGGTGTTCCAGCTCTCGTTCAGTTTATTTTGATGTTGTCACTCCCTGAGTCTCGTAGATTGCTCTACAAAGAGGTATCACGGAGAAACTAGCTATGTCTTAAACTTTAGTCAATGTTAAGTTGATATACATTATTGAATCATACTGGAGAACTTAAGTTTCTGTCTAACATGTATCATAGCCATTTACTTACATCCGTTATTTCTTTGTTAATAAAAAAGAACAAGGTCGATGATGAACTGAAGGCCTTGCTTGAATCTGTCGAATTTGAAAAGTCTGAGGAAGGAGCTATTGGGAAAAGTATGATGGAAAAACTAAACTGTAATTCATTACAGCCCAACCATCGTTCAATTTGCTGGATTCGCATCTAACCAAACGGCTATGGCACTTCCTCTCTGTAGAATATTTTGTAAATATTTACTTTCCTTGTATATGTAGATTATGTATTCAGTATAATTGTAGGAGATTTTTTCCTATTAAGATTACTCTTGTATCTCTTTATAACCCTCCTATTTGGAGATGAATAATATTGAAGCATTCCAAACATATTGAATTCTTAGTTTCTACTTGGTATCAGAGCAGGCTCAATCCCTGCACTGTATTCCTTTGAAACCCGAAACCCGAATCTCGAATCTCGAATCTCGAAGAACTTCACAAATCACCTGATCAATTTAGATTTGTTTTTTTCTCCTACTACCCATCACCGCAAAACCATCTTGAAGTTGAAATTGCTTTTACATTGAAAGCTGCAGCATAGAAGCATCACGTGGGGACAAGTCTACATCACTACATCACTGCATATCTTTATTTAGGCCTAGCCGACAAGCCTTACTGCAGCCAACCCTCCTTTTTGGTCACGTGCAGGCCCCACTTCTGCCCAATGGAAGATGATGCTACCACCCTTGCACTCCACAACATGCCTCCTATCATCAATCATTATCATACCATTGCTCAAGATAATTCAACGTTTCCAACAGGCGTTGCCTTAAATGAATCCAACTACACCATATGGGCAACTCTTATGAAGATGAGGGTTGGAGCACGAGGAAAGGTTGGCTACCTCATTAGAGCCAGAGCTGCACCAAATGAGAACTCCCTTGAGTTTGAAGTTTGGGCCACAGACAATGAAAAAGTGAAGAGTTGGCTTATTGATTCTATGGAGCCGTCACTTATGAATCGGTATAGCCGACTCCCAACAGCCAAAGATGTTTGGGAAGCAGTTGAGAAGACTTTTTATGATGATTCTGATGAAACCAGGATTTTCGAATTAAACAAGAAGTGCTTTGGGGCTAAACAGAATGGCCAGACTCTTCCTACCTACTACAACGAATTAGTGGGAATGTTTCAAGAGATTGATCAGTGTATGGCCTCCCAAAATAACACAGTGGCTGCCCAAAATAACACAGTGGCTACTGTTGTTCAAGAGACTACTGCCATGGCACGAATGCGAGTTCACATGATTCTTAGTGAACTCGATTCAGAGTATGATCAAGTCCGTGGTGAGATCTTGCGTAAAGACCCAAAATTCGACTTGGAACAAAGCTATGCCTATGTTCGAAAGGGGCATTCTGATAGGCAGCCAATGGGACACTCTTCTGAGTCCTCGTCATGGCTGTCCAACGCAAACAGGGACCATCTAATGCTCCTTCAGGCTTCTTAACTCCTCCACAACGCCGCCCTCTGGGTAAAACAAATCCATATGCAAATACAAAGTGTCCGATCTGTGGAGATGTGGGTCATAGCAAGCAACAGTGCTATGAAGTAATTGGCTACCCTGATTGGTGGGATTTCACCAAGAAACCGTGAAAGAACCTCGGAAAATCTGCCATAGCTACTACAGAGGAAGAGCAACCATCTAATGCCTCCGGTAATGTAGCACAGTTAGGTATGAAGGGTAAGGTATCTATAAATAGTTCTTGGATAATTGATACAGGTGCATCTGACCATATGACTAATGATCCTATCCTTTTAAAAACGTTGAAACCCTCCTCTCAAAATATTGTTTCTACTGCTGATGGTACTCCCACTCTGGTTATAGGAGAAGGCTCTGTGTTGGTTGTTCCTTCATTGGCATATAATCTCTTATCTGTTTGCCAAATTATTCTAGCACTAGCATGTATTGTGACCTTTTATCCCTCTTTTTGTGTGTTTCAGGACATTCTGACTCGGCGGATTATTGGTTATGGTGTTAGAAGGGGGAAACTCTACTACTTGAATCTGACAGAAAGTGGAGAGCAACAGTTTTTGGGACAAGTGAATCAGGTCAATGGAGTAGAGAATGTTAAGGCAACAGTATGGCCGTGGCATCGTCGTTTGGGTCATCTATCTTTTAGTTATCTTAAGAAACTGCAACCTCATTTGTTTTCGGTTGTTAGTGATTCAGATTTTCGTTGTGATGTATGTGAATTGGCTAAGAGTCATCGAATTCCATATTCACCTAGTTTTAATAAAAGTCCCATTCCGTTTATGAAAATTCATTCTGATGTCTGGGGTCCTGCCAAGATCCCTTCTCTTTCTGGAGCTCGATATTATGTAACTTTTATTGATGATTGTACTCGTATGACTTGGGTGTCGCTATTGAAGAACAAGAGTGATGTGTGTTCCATGTTCAAAGACTTTCACAAGATGGTATCTACACGGTACCAACAAGCTATTCGAGTTTTCCAATCTGACAATAGAGGAGAATATGTTAATGGCCCTATGCAGGAGTTTAACCAATCTCATGGATTTCGACATCAGACCTCGAATTCGTATACCCCTCAACAGAATGGATTGGCAGATAGGAAGAATCGACAGTTACATGAAGTTGTACGTGCCTCTTTGTTTGGCATGCATGTACCTCGTGAGTATTGGGGAGAAGTTGTGAAGTCCACTGCCTACCTTATTAATCGTACTCCTTCTCGGGTGATTGAATTTCAAAATCCTCAGCAGCAACTTCAGAAGCTTCTTTCACTTCTGTTGTTACCAAACCTTGAGCCTCTCGTGTTTGGCTGCGTAGTCTATGTTCATATTCCCAAGCCTCAATGCAGCAAGCTTGATCCCCTTGCCCGTAAGTGTATATTTGTTGGTTATACTGAATTCCAAAAGGGTTATCGCTGTTATGTTCCACTTACTGGCACTATACATGTTTCTCTTGTTGTTGCGTTTCGTGTCTTATTATTTAGGGGGAGGTTCGGAGTCTTCCCTTCAGAGGGAGAGAGGTTGTGAAGGAAATCCTCGAGATTTATTTGCATTTGAAGAATTAGAAGCTTTGGAATCAAGATTTGGAGTTGGGAATTCTCCAATTGAAAATACAACAGAAACTGGGGCTGTAGGAAACGAAAAAGAAAAGGACACTGCTACCGTGGGGCCCTCCACATGCCAAAGAGACAAGGCTGCTGCCGTGGGGCCGTCCATCTGCCAAAGAGACCATGATGTTGCCGTGGGGCCCTCCATTTGCCAAAGAGACCATGAAGTTGCCGTGGGAAAACAAAGTGGAAAAGAAAAAGATGATGAAGAAAGTGGAAAAGAAAGAGATGGTGCAGCCGTGGGATCCTCCACCTGCGAAAATAGTAGGGAAGCCGTAGGACCAGTGTCTAGCTCCATCAGTGAGTATTCCCAAAGTGAAGACAATTCACGCCAGGAAATTGACAACGACGCCTCAATGCGTCCTCATCTATCAGAGTTTTTCCCCCTCTCTACACCGTCAACTGAAGAATCCGCTGCGAATGTTCCTCCTCAGGTACCTTTAATTTCGAATGAATCATCTGGGGTAGATAATATTGAGTCTAGGAAATCACAGAGGGTTACCAAGGGTATTCCTAAGAAACAATATGAGCCAGACATCAAAACCAAAGTTAAATATCCTATAACTAATTACATGTCTAACCATAGGTTGTCTGGGTCACATGCACTTGTTGTTGATCAATTATCCACTGTATTTATCTAATGCTTTGGCGGACCCTAAGTGGACTTAAGCGATGAATGAAGAACTAGAGGCTTTGCAGAAAAACTTGACTTGGGATATTGTGACTATACCAGCTGGAAAGAAGACTATTGGATGTCGATGGGTGTTTACTGTAAAACTTAAAGCTGATGGAAGCATTTATAGTTACAAAGCACGATTAGTTGCCAAAAGATATACCCAGCGCTATGGAATTGATTATGAAGAGACGTTTGCCCCTGTAGCAAAGATCAATACTGTTCGAATCTTAATTTCACTTGCAGCAACTAAAGATTGGCCTCTACATTAGTTTGATGTGAAGAATGCTTTCCTCAATGGAAACTTGGAGGAAGAAGTGTATATGGACATGCCGTCAGGGGTCAAAAATATGCCTTGCAATACTGGCAAGGTTTGTAAGTTGAAGAAGTCTCTGTATGGTTTGAAGCAGTCCCCTAGAGCTTGGTTTGGAAGATTCTCCAAGTCTATGAAGATGTTTGGATACAGACAAAGCAACTCGGATCATACCTTGTTCATCAAGAGTAGCTGGGGTAAGATTACCGCACTGATAGTATATGTTGATGATATGATTGTCACAGGGGAAGATCTAAAAGAGATGGAGGCTCTACAGAAGTATCTTTCTAAGGAGTTTGAGATGAAGGACCTTGGGCAGTTAAAGTACTTTCTTGGAATTGAAGTTGCAAGGTCTAAAAAGGGAATTTCTTTGTCTCAACGTAAGTATGTACTTGACTTGTTAGCTGAAACCGGGATGCTTGACTGCAACCCTATTGAGACACCGATCGAGATGAACCACAACCTCGCCATCTATCCGGATCAGGTTCCAACGGATAAAGGAAGGTACCAACGCCTAGTAGGGAGGCTCATTTATCTTTCTCATACTAGACCTGATATTGCTTATGCGGTGAGTGTGGTTAGTCAATTTATGCATTGTCCCAGTGAAAAGCATATAGGAGCAGTGTATCGCATTCTGAGATATCTTAAGATGGCACCCGATAGAGGTTTGTTGTTTGAAAAAAAGGGTGAGTTGGAAGTTGTGGGGTACACGGATGCAGATTGGGCTGGTATAAGACGTACAGACGGTCCACATCTGGGTATTTTACATTTGTTGGAGGAAACCTTGTGACTTGGCGCAGCAAGAAACAGAAGGTTGTTGCTAGGTCAAGTGCGGAAGCTGAGTTTCGAGGTATGGCACATGGAGTTTGTGAGATGTTGTGGATTCGTAATGTGTTGAACGATTTGGGTTTTAAACTCAAGAAGCCTATGGACTTGCATTGTGATAGCACATCTGCCATTGAAATTGCTCGTAATCCTGTACAGCATGGCCAGAATAAGCATGTGGAAGTAGATCGGCATTTCATTAAGGAAAACCTGGACAGGAAGATTGTTCGTTTCCTTTTCGTGTATACAGAAGATCAGTTAGCAGATGTTCTTACGAAAGGAGTGTCAAGGAAAGTGTTTGATAACTCAATTGACAAGTTGGGCATGATTGACATCTATGCACCAACTTGAGGGGGAGTGTAGAATATTATGTAAATATTTACTTTCCTTGTACATGTAGATTATGTATTCTGTATAATTGTAGGAGATTTTTTCCTATTAGGATTACTCTTGTATCTCTTTATAACCCTCCTATTTGGAGATGAATAATATTAAAGCATTCCAAACATATTGAATTCTTAGTTTCTACTCTCTCATCACTTCTAGCCTCAATGTGGTTGGCACACTCATCAGTATGTGCTTTGTGGATAAATGCGGAAGGAGAAGGCTCATGATCATTTCCATGTTCGGAATCATCAGTTGGCTCATCGTGTTAGCTGGAGTATCCTTCTATGCTGTAGCTCATTCTCCAACGATTAGCCACTTGGAATCCAATCACTTTGGTACCAACACTACATGTCCAACTTATGTTTCTGCTACTAATCATGCAGCATGGAACTGCATGACATGCTTGAAATCAACAGATTGCGCCTTCTGTGCTAGTAATGTTGATAATGTAAGTAACTATTTCACCTCTACGTTTTCAAAGACTAGTTTGGTAAACCCTTTCGGATGACCAAAGGCGTTTTCGGTAATGTTGACAGAAACAGTCAAGAATGCTTTTTGGATTATTAACATAAAGTACTTCCTAAGAAGCAATACCGGGCCGGTCCTAAATCATTACTTAAATTTGTAACTAAATTGCATTATTGCTCATCTGATTTTGCTTTTAATTGTTGGCAGCTGGCCCCAGGAGTCAATGCCATGAAGAACATAGGGTATGGTACTCTAAACGGTGTCCTAGCAAAATTGGTATCTTTGCAGTCATTTTGTTGGGATTGTACATCATTATGTATGCACCTAGAATGAGAATTATTCCTTGGATTGTGAACTCAGAGATATACCCATTGAGATACAGAGGCACTGGTGGAGGGATTGCTGCAGTTTCCAACTGGACTGCAAATCCCATTGTGAGTGAGACATACTTAACCCTTACTAAGGAACTGGGTTCGGCTGGAACCTTCCTCATATTTGTTGGGTTTTTTACCATTGGACTTGTATTCATTTACTTACTAGTTCCTGAAACCAAAGAAATGCAATTCGAAGAGGTTGAGAAATTGCTCTAGAAGGGTTTCCGACCCAAGTTATTTGCTCTGAAGGACACTAAAGGCAAGCAGATGGTTGAGGGGTAGTTCTCTACCATGCACATCGGACAAAAATGAGCTTCCTTTGTCATCATATTCAATCTGGATGGAGAGCGCGAATGCCTTGATAAAGTAATCTGGGGTTCACATCCAAAACCAATTAACAATGGATGGAGTGGCCCAAACTCTTATAAACCCATAAGTAAGGTTATATTTTTTTCAATGTGGGAGTTATATTTATACACATTCTCAATACACTCCAGCATGTGTGGCAATTTCTCAAACTATACACGTGGACAAGTTATATTGGGTGACGGTGAGCATGTGTGGTCATCCCTGAAACCATATCGATAGGTAAACGCGCTCTGATACCATGATAAAGTAATTTGGAATTCAAATCCAAAACCAATTGGCAATTGATAGAATGGCCTAAATCTTTATAAACCGATAAGCAAGGTCCCATTTTTTCCATGTGGGATATATATATTCTCAACACGCCTCCACACGTGTGGCGAATTTTCAAGCCATACACGTGGACAACTTTGGGTGACGTGGAGTCTGTGTGGCTGTTAGACATGCACACGTGGGTAACCTGGCTCTGATACCATGATAAAGTAATCTGGGACTCACATCCAAAACCAATTGACAATGGATGGAGTGGCCCAAACCCTTATAAACCCATAAGCAAGGTGGATGGAGTGGCCCAAACCCTTATAAACCCATAAGCAAGGTTATATTTTCCAATGTGGGAGTTATATTTATACACATTCTCAACATGCCTAGCATATTGTAATATATCACCAATATCCTAATCGCTAAGTGAACTCTGTCATCCTAGTCAATGGCAGAGGCAGAACAAAATTTATGTGGGGGCAATTATTGATAGAAATTAAATTTCATAAATATCAACCATAATAAAAGAATGAAGAAAAAATTCGAAATTAATTTTCATACATGGAGAAAAAATGCAGAAAAATATTATAGTTAGTCTCTCTCTCTCTCTCTTTTTTTTAAATCAAATCGACCTGTCATTGATACTCAAACTCTAGCAAACGGCTAGATTTTTTTTTGTTTTAGGGGATTTATATATGAGCATATGTATAAAATACATCTGAATTAAGACAAGAATAAATTGGTAACATTATTGTGACGTAAACTGTGAGTGTGGAAGAAACTAAATATTCTGTTTCCACTATATATATGGAGAATATATGAAGTGAACGGATGTAGTTCAAACAAAAAGAGATCCAAAGTTTGAATGGTGGTGGTTCTATTTCCATTATATATATAGGGTAAAATCTTTATATGGTACCTGAAATATCACGAAATACACTTTTTGGTATCTACAAATTTTTAGGGAGTCTAGTGGTACCGGTATTATCCTCCGTTAGCCATTTTAGTACTTCCGTCAATTATTCCGTTAAAGTATGGGTAAAATCGTAAAACACCTATTTTTCATATTTCTTTTACAAATTTTTTATTAAACTAAATTAAAATAAATTAGACTAGGTTAAAAGAAAGACCTAGAATTGAATTTAGTGAATATCTAGATTTACCTACCATCTCTATTGATTAATCCTATTAATTGTTCGAGAAATAACTTTTCTCCAAATTAGTATATATTAAATTTTCATAAAATAAAAAAAACTAAACAAAAATAAAAGTACTTAAATTAATTGACCCAAGTGTCCCGATAACAGTGAAGAATAAATTGGGTATTATTTATCTTTTTTTTATGTGTCAAAATATTTTTTTAATTATAGATATTCAATATATTAAATTCTATAATTCTAATTATGAATGAAAAGACTATTTTACCCTTACTATTTTACTCACATGAGTGTCACATGACCGCCACATAGACATTTTTAACGGAATAATGGACGGAGGTACTTTTAGGGCTAACGGAGGGATAATACAGGTACCACTGGACTCCCTGAAAATTTGTCGGTACCAAAAGGTGCATTTCGTGATAGTTCGGGTACTATATGAGGATTTTACCCTATATATATACTAGCTCCTTAACATGTGCTTTGCACATGTCAATTTAAATTTAAAAAGTTATCTCTCTTGATTTTAGGGAAGTTTCTTCTTTTTTTGTGGGAGGTATTGCAATTTTTTGAAATATAATATAGTTAATTAACTATCCTATCCTCATCTAGAAATAATTTATTTATTAACACCTATATTATGTGAGGGCATATATGGTATTTCAAAAATTCCCTCAAGAATTAGCTTGTAGTTCAAAAATTTAACCATTCCTTCAAAAATTAGCTTAATTATATAAGATATATGGAGAATAAAGTGAACGGACGTGGTTCAAACAAAAAGAAA
>LYNE01002179.1:36229-56850 GCA_001662545.1 Rosa x damascena | reverse complement strand
AAGCAAGAGCATTTGTTTTGGGGCCTCAAATTTTTTTTCGCCTTGAGCCTCTAAACTCACAGGGCCGGCCCTGGAGATACCCCAACCTCTTTGCTAAAAAGCCCCACCACAATTCAACGGAAACACTATTCAAGTCGCTGGTTATACTAGCAAATGCTTCAACTTTTCGTGGGAGATGACATTTCTGTTCGAGATAGGTAACTAGATACGGCAGGAAATGATGAATATGTCACGTACACAACGGAGGTGAACAAGCAAGTCCGGTGAAATTTGGACTTGATATGATACAATTTATTTAAGATGTTTTTAAGAGTAAAAAGATATAATACCAAATCCACAAAAAAAAGAAGAAGAAGATATAATACGACTCAATTGAACTTATTAAATCTAGAAACTTATATATTACGGCATGGACACGTTAGAGATCAAGGAACGATTTGGAGAAAAAGATCGCAGTGAAGGGAGCATGCCAAAGAAACTAGGGCTGGGCGCGGTCCGGTCCGATCCTAGTTTTAGGGGAACCCGAGACCAAACCCGAATAATCGGTCTCGGTTCGGTTCACAGTTTTTTCCCACCTCAAACCGACTACAACCCGATCCGAAACATTCGGTCCGGGTTTTCGGGCTACCGGTCCTAGAACACAAATTTTCCAGATTTTCAGATTTCCAGAATTCCAGCTTTCCCAGTTTACACTAGCTTTCCTGTTTTCATATGAAAATGCAACACAATGATCATACAACATAAATCATAACCTCAGATCGAAACTTTCCGCCCTTCTCACCCTTCTTCCTCTTCCCCTTCGCATTCGCGTCAACAGGTGGTAGAGTTGTTAAGCTTGCCGGTGTTTCTACTGTTTCAGTTGCCGAAATTATAGCATTTCTGGCGCCTCCCGAAGCCATGCTTGTATCAGTTGACGCCATGCTTTGCAGTGAACTAAGAAATTGGGAGAGTGAGTTCGAGACTGGGAAAGGATTGAGTGATTGAGTCGAATGATTGATTGAGGGAAGAAATTGGGACAAAGGCTTGAGGCTTGAGGATTGAGTGATTGAGTGATTGATCGACCCGATTCACTAATCGACTGATTGAGACATTGAGGAAGAAATTGGGGAAGAAATTTGGAGGCTAGGGTTCGTGTTCGACTGAATGAGGCAAAATGCAAAAACGGCACAATGTGAAGGACTGAAGGCTGAGGTCGACAAGTCGTGTACTCGTGTTTGACTCGAGGTTTAAAGGCCAATGAAAGGCTGACACGTAGACATGGTATAAGTATTGGGCCGGTTCGGGTTACCCGAACTTAGATATATTAGAAACCGAGACCGGCCCGTTAACAAGGTTTTCGGTTCGGTCTCAGCCCGGACCGTAAAAATAAGCAGCAAAGCCCGACCCGAATGGTCGGGTTCTCGGGTTTCCGGATCGGTTCCTCGGGTTTTCGGCCTCAAACGCCCAGCCCTAACAGAAACTGATCGATTGAATGAATGTAGCAACTCTCTCTTTTTTTTTTTTTGGCAGACTGGCGATTAAGAGAGGCATAAAGCCTCCAAAACCCTAGAAATTATTGAAAAAAAAATATTACAAAAGGAGGGGGACCAAACCAAACCTCCCAAAGCAAAAGCCAAACAACTAAACGACACCAACTACCGAACACGAAAGTGTGGTAGTCCTAGTCGATCTCTATTATAATTAGCATGAATAAAAGAGGGAGTCAAGTCCCACCAAATAAAACCTACAGAGGATGAACCATAATTTTCTAAAGCATCGGCAACATGATTACCTTCTCGGAAAATATGTGAAAATCGGAATTGCATCTGTGAAATGTAGTGCAAGCAATTTAGTCCACGCTATACGAAGCTTCCAAGGAACCAAATGAGGAGATTGGATGAAGTTGAGAATGATGGCAGAATCAACTTCTAACCATATGTGCTTCCGGTCTCTAACCCAAGCAAGTTCAATGACCTTAATGACTGCCATAATCTCTGCCGCCACCGAACTAGGAATGTCAAGATTAGGAGCAAAAGAACCAAGGTAATTCCCTCTATAATCCCAAAAAATCGCCCCATAACCACCGAGTCCAGATTCATGCTTCCATGCACCATCAAAGTTTATTTTAATCCACCCCAAAGGTGGAGGATGCCAAATAACCTAGACAATTGTTGGGACCTGGCGTGGTCTGCATTGAACCCCAAAGCTCTTTAAACCTAAAGGTCATCAACAGAATTTGACATGCAACCAGAAGCACTGAAACTTGCTGCATGAACATGCCCAGAGATCAGCCGGCAAAGTACTGAAACCTCAAACCTATAACCTTCATGCTTCAATTTATTCCTGGCCTGCCATATAAACCAAAGAATTGTGGAAAAACAAGCCAACCACAATTCTTTTAATTGAGAGCTCCGATTAATTAAACTTAAGTTCAATAAATCAATCAAGGAATTTGGAACAGCACCCAAGTTAAATTTTGAAGTCATGCACCTCCAAATGTCAACGGCAAAAGGACAATGAAGAAAGATGTGCAGCAAGGATTTAGAATTAATACCACATAAACCACATCTAGAAGCCAAAGCCACACCTCTTCTTTGCAAAAAATCATCAGATAAAACTCTTCCTCTCAACACCTTCCAAGTCAGTAGAGACATTCTAGGAGTAATAAATTTGGACCAAATGGACTTGCCCCAGCTCATAACAGGAAGTGGGTGACGAAGAAATTGAAAAGCTATTTTTGCCATGAGTTCACCTGACATAGAGGAAGACTAGATCACCTTGTCTTCTACCGAAGGGTCATTAGCTATGGGAACCTCCTCAATCAACTTGCACAATGAAGAAAAGTGAATTTGTAGTAGATCAGGAAAAACCCAAGAGCCGTTGCAAATATAATCTACCACGGTCCCATGAAGATTTTCAACAACAACATGAGGACCAAAGAAATCAGTGAGCGGCCTCCCAATGAAATTGTCTTTCCAAAAAGAAATTTGTGTACCCGAGCCAATAAGCCACTGAGCATTCTCCATAACTATAGACCAGAACTTTTTCACCCTAGGCCAAATAGATGA
Organism: Rosa x damascena; assembly: GCA_001662545.1. Taxonomy (NCBI): domain Eukaryota; kingdom Viridiplantae; phylum Streptophyta; class Magnoliopsida; order Rosales; family Rosaceae; genus Rosa; species Rosa x damascena. The sequence continues at coordinate 53,803 of LYNE01002179.1, read as the reverse complement.
AGCAACATAAGAACTTCGCATAGCACCACCACGCCAAAATCTAGATCGAATAAAAGAACACCCCTGAGCATTTGAAGAGAAAATTTCCCAACTTCTTTTCAGTATCAGTGAACAATTAAGCAACACTAATTGTTTAAGCCCCAAACCTCCTTCCTCAACTGAAGCACAACAAGATTTCCAAGCCACTAATGGGACCCCACGCTTATCAATTGAACTAGACCATAAAAAATTTCGGCACCAAACCTCCACTCTCCGCAATAAAGAAACTGGCCTAGATTTGGAAGCTATAAACAAGCATACTATAAATAACTGACTTAATCAACTAAAGCCGCCCAGCCATAGACAATAAAGAGCCCATCCAACTAGAAAACCGCAACCGGATTTTATCAACAATCTGCTGAAAATGAAAAGCTCGAGGCTTACCATGGAATATAGGAACACCAAAATAAGTAAAGGGCGCTGTACCGAGAGGAATACCAAAAAAGAAGCAATGGAATGGCACCGACGATAGAGATGCTTACTGAGAAAAACCTGAGATTTAGACTTATTAATAACTTGCCCTGAAACTCTGCCATACTCCTCAAGAAAGAGCATTACTCTACGAAGATTTCGCTTATCACCCCTACAAAAGATAATAACGTCATCTACCAAAACATGTGAAGGAGCATGTGTACCACTGGGGGACGTGATGAGCCGGAGTCTCCCTAAACTGACCAATTCGAAAAGGCCACGACTGAGGACTTCTTCAGCCAAGCAAAATAGTAGTGGAGAAAGTGGGTCACCTAGCCGTACACCCCTACTACAAGAAAAATAGCCAACTGGTCTTCCATTTATTAAGAGTGAAAGCTTTGCAGAATGAAGAAAAGCACGCACCCATAAGACAAATTTTGGATGAAAACCAAAAGCTTCAAGGACCTTAAAAAGAAATTCCCAAGAGAGCGCGTCAAAAGCCTTTGTGATATCTGCCTTTATCACCACATTGCCACCATAACACTTAGGATCCAATAGGTTAAAACATTCTAATGTCGTCAACAAATAGTCAGAAATGTTACGCCCTGGAACAAAAGCATGTTGCTGCGGAGAGATAATTCGGGACGCAATTGTAGCAAGCCTGAGAGCAAGAATCTTTGGAATAATCTTAATTAAAAGCAAAATTCGTAAGAGCAATTGGGCAAAAATGAGCAATCGAATCAGCATGATTCACCTTAGGGATCAAAATAATTATTCCTGAATTGAAAGAATTTGTCAATTCACCATGCATGAAGAAATATTGGACTGCATTAACGACCTCCTCACGTACAATATGCCAACATGATATGAAAAAATGGCCATTGAACCCGTCTGGACCTGAGGCACTGTCAGGATCCATAGACTTCATTGCCATAAGAATTTCTTTAGCCGTAGGAACTAAAGTGAGAGCAGAGTTTTCTTCATCAGTGACAATAGAAGGAATAACCCTCTCAACAAGACCATGATAATCACTATAACCTGCAGCACTAGCAAAAAGATTTGTATAGTAGCCATTAGTATGATTTTGAATACTGATTGGATCCTCATAAATCTCATTACCATCCCTCAAAACTGATATTGAAGATCTCTTCCTTCGAGCACGACATTGAGCATGAAAATAAGCCGTGTTACGATCTCCATCCGATAACCATCTCAATCGCGACTTCTCGCGCCAAAATAATTCCTGTATGCGTAAAGACTCATTCAAATTGGCCTGGAGCTCATTTTCTTTAGTAAAATCCTCATCAGAACCACCAGAGGAAGCAATCTCCTGTTGTAAAATTTCTAATGCAGTAAGGTCTGTACTCACACGAAGATGAATGTCCCCAAAAATCTCCCAGTTCCAATTTCGAAGGGCCTTGCGCAAAACCCGAAGCTTGTGTTGAAGAATCGACAAAGGGCAACCATGGCAAGAAATGGAAGACCAACAATGCTTCACGAAGCTATGAAACCCACTATGCTCCAACCACATCTTACGAAAATGGAAAAGACTCTGACGAACACCAGAGACCTTAGAGAAGGACATTAGAAGATGGTTGTGATCAGATGAAATGCGAGGCAGCGTACAACAATCATATCGGTCCCACACATCCAACCAAGCTAGATTAGCAAGACTTCTATCCAAACGCAGATCAACATTACCCCGAACACCACGCCGGCGAACCTAAGTAAACTCCGCCCCTTTAGTATCCACATGGACCAACTCACAAATGTCAGACATAGCTTAAAACTCCTCACAGGAACGTCGACAAAGAGGAGCGCCCCCTTTCTTTTCATGAGCTCCTAACACAGCATTGAAATCCCTAAAGACTAACCAAGGACCATTGACAAAACTACCTTTCACATTAGCAATATCCAGCCACAACTGACAACGTTCAATAGCAGTAGTACGAGCATAGACAGCTGTGATAATAGTACTCACTGAATCAAACATCACTTGAATAGAAACCTGTTGATCTGTTCTAGATAACACACGAACCATAGACAACATAGAATATTTACACAATATCCATAAGTTAGGCAACGCAGAAGCACGATCATTGGTACACACAACTGCCATGCCTAATTGACGCCAAAAAGCAGCCTGGATAGAACTCAAGGAAACAAACGGCTCCACTATACATAAATCTCAGGATTATGAACTCGAACAAATTCTTTCAAAGCATTTTGAGTGGGGTCATTAGCAATACCCCTTAAGTTCCAATATAGGATTCTCATTTGGTAGCTTCTTTAGTATAACGGACATATGCCACCCTGCTCTCACTTTGCGCAGCTTGTCTCATTGATTTTCTCTTAGCCTTAGAAACCACCTTAGTAAAACCATCATCTTTCCCCTCGTGATCTGCTTCCTCATACCAACTCTCAAGAGGCAATTGAACCATAGATCTATTAACCTCTTGATCATCATTACTTTCTGAGATACTGGTGTCATCATCACTGATGCATTCATTCCTATTAACACCATTGTTATCACCGAGCTGCCCAATATTAATTTGTGGAACCTCCACCACCTGCTCATGTTCAACCAACTCAGTGACAGTAGTTAGATTAATAGGTCGTGCATCACCTCGTTTCGAGGAAGACGCATCCTTAGAGCTATTCTCCAATAACGACTCCAACACTAGAGGAGCCGGAACAACAACAGGAGAATGATTAGCAAAAGAAGGACCCTCTCTAGGATCATCTACCAAGGGAGGAGTAGTATCAACAACCACCTGCTTCACATTCGCCTTCTCTACTTGCTTCGAAACATACACCTGCTTAGTTCTAGGCCGGCGACGACGAGGTTTATGTGAACGACCACGATCTCCATCAGTTGGCTCTGGCGGCATGGAACCAGTATGGACTTGCACACGCCGACATGATGAAACTCTATGACCCACATTGCCGCAGTGGAAACAATAGTCTAGGAGTCTTTCATACTCAACTTCAACCACAACTACCTCCCCATTACTTCTACTAACAGTTAGGTCACAAGGAAGATCGGCGGACAAATCAACATCCATGCCACCAAAACCCTAGCATACAACCCAAATTTCCTTTCTAGCGTGTTCTGATCAATTTTAACTGGAACCCCAAGTCCATTAGATATCTCAAATAGTGTCATAGGCTCCCAAAATTGCAGGCCAAGATCCCACAAGTGCACCCACACCTGTGCGTTAGTGTTGCTTTGATTGGCCGGTAAAAAATTTGGCGTCCATCTCATGAAACGCAGAGTACCAGGCTTTAGGGCAAGAGCCCCCTTTCCCCATACCATTGAAAGCACCTCCTCCGAGGAAAAATTGAAGGTAAAGTACCCCTTTCCCATTAGGATGATGCTCCAAGGACCAATTTCATCCCAAACCAATGACAACTTTTTACATAGATCGGTAGGCCGGGGTATAAGGTTTTTCACCTGGAGCCAAATGAAGGCGAGCAATTAGCATATTCTTGCATTTATCCAGACCAGCTTGGTAAACCTCTTCCGAAATCGTCACTGTTGTTTTCCCTTCATGAATAACAGGAGGAGGCAAGCCCGCCATGGGAACTACAGGCTTCGCAACCACAGATGCATAGGAGCGTGATGGCGTCTTATCCACATCCAAGAAAGTCCAAGGACAGACCGTCCCCTTTGCAGCCATATTGATGACAGCGGAGGAAGTTGCAGCAGACAGGTAAGGCTCTACGATAAGGAAACCCTAGGAAGAAGAAACCCTAGCAGAGCCCATCCGAAACCTCAAGAAAACCACAGTTGATGTATCATACTTCAACCTGTAGCAACTCTCTTTAATTTCAAACAAAAAAGGACCACAGTTTCTATAACGGTTCATAATAACTTGCTAGCCAGGCGATAATCGAGTCTGCAGGTGCTACGAAATCAACTGATGCTTAAGTAACTCTTAACCAGATTAGCATAGCGTTATCCCCAACATTTGCCTCATTCTTCCACGTACTGATATTAACAATCATGCATTAAGGGCTTCATTGCGACCACAAGTAGTCTTTTATAATTTATGATGAATTTCAATTATTTGTCAAATCATTGTACGTCCAAAGTGCCAGAAACATCACCATCAAATTAAACGCTCAATAACTGTACTGAATTGCACTTTTCGGAAAGCATTATTTTCCAGACCCAAATGATGCAGGATTCTTTTGTTGATTTCCACGCGCGTGTTTGGCCTCACCAGTACTCAAAAGTCAAAACAGTGAAAGAGTAACAGTAGGATTTTGCCAATTGCACTTCCTGCATTAGAGAATTAGAAGGAAGATATGTACGTCCATGTCCCAATTCCTAACATACAATTGAAATTTGATATCTTACAATTCCATGTTCTTAAAATGCAAATGTCAAATTGTGGATAGCACATGGTGAAGCATCATTTCGTATGGTTATGTGTTTCTTATAAATTTTAGTTATATAGGAGGTACGTATCAAACTTTGATCTAGGGGTCATCATGGTCCGGATTAGGGCCGGCCCTATCCTAAATTTTAGAGTTTAGGCCGGGACTTAAATATGCTAACCCTCATTAAGGCCGAAAGGGCCAACCTTCCGAATAGGGCCGAACAATGCAAAAAAATGACCTTATTTTGTTTAACAAAAAGAAATACATTATTATTTTTTTTTTCTCAAAATGTGGCTCAATGGTTAGATAAGTAATCCAAGACTCTTTTTTTTAATCCTATTTAATATATATATATATATATATACACACACACACACAAAATTTCTCAGGTAAGGATATCCTTACCTAAGCTTATGGAACGGATTTCCAGTTTTTGGCCACTTTTCGATCACATATTCACATCTTGACTGTTCAGTTTTTAGGTCCTAATGTATAGATCATCTCTGCAAAATTTCAGCCAAATTGATGATCGTTAAGGTAACCGAAACTACAATTTACACGAACGAACCGAATCTGTCGAACCGGAACCGTTCGTGTACATTGTTGTAAATTCAAGTTTTGAATGCCTTAACGATCATCAATTTAGCTAAAATTTTGCAGAGATGATCTATACATTAGGACCTAAAAACTGAATGGTTAAGATGTGAATATGTGATCGAAAAGTGGCGAAAAACTGAAAATCCGTACGTAAGCTTAGAGGTAAGGATGTCCTTAGCCAAGAAGGACTGTGTGTGTGTGTGTGTATAATTTTTCAGAGATGATCTATACATTAGGGCCTAAAAAATGAACTGTTAAAATGTGAATATGTGATCGAAAAGTAGCCAAAAACTGGAAATCCGTACCTAAGCTTAGGTAAGAATGTCCTTAGCCAAGAAGGACTCTGTGTGTGTGTGTGTGTGTGTATAGATATATCAGATCTGAAGAGGATGTCCGTTAAACTTAAGAAGTGCGGACTTTGTGTGTGTGTGTATATAAGAGCAAGGATCTGAAGAGGACATCCTTTAAACTTAAGAAGTGCGGACTGACCAACGTCAGCCATTGGATTTGTTCTAATGAGATCTAACTGTTCACTTGAACATCCCACCTTTTCCTTTGTTTTTGTTTTTTTTTTTTCCCTAAAATGCGTGTTTATCTCCTTTGCTCCTCTCAGACCAAAAAAAAAAATCTCCTCTGCTCCTCCGCTTCACTCCATCTAAATTCTTTCAAGCATAAGAGATTCAGATCTGAGAAAGAGATATGAAAATTAGATTGTTTTCCAATAAAACAATTATTCCCTCACGCAGATCTATTGCCTAGCTTTGGATTTCCAAATTGCAAATCTAAGGATTTGCTCAGTGGGTATAAGAACAATATGCGATACTTCTTTTGATTTATTGTTTTCTGTTCTTCAATTCAATGAAAGAGATGAAACTCGCTTCTTCTTCATCAATTTTTCTCTGTCAAATCAAAATTTAGATATCAATATTTGTTTTCTGCCATGAGTGCATGAAAAATGGTACAGTCTTCCTTGGTGCGACCCTTATAGTGTTGAGAGTTTCATTTCAAAGTGAAAAACAAAAATCAATGTTAATTGATCACTGAATTTTCTGGTTTTGAAGCTTATTTGAATCATTTGAGATCAGTTTCATGAAAGTGCACGTTGTGGATTATTTGGTTTTTTGCATACTTCAGCAAAGGATGTGAGCTTTATATAAGTGAACTGTTAGATCTCATTAGAACAAATCCAACGGCTGGCGTTGTTTAGTCTGCATTTCTTAACTTTTGCGAACGTCAACCTCAGAACGCGCATGTGTGTGTGTATTAATTGTTGTTTAACAAAGGAAATAAAAATTAAAGAAAATAAAGCTTACGAAATCAATTACAAAGAAAGAGATAAGTTATATGTTATAGAAAAAAGAGAAACACATTTAAAAAATTAAAAAAATTAAAAATTATTAGGGTTTGATTAGGCGGGTTTAAAGGGTCGGGTCGGGCTTTATTTGCATGGCCCATACCCTACCCTATTTGAGAAAGGGTCGTGTCGGGCGGGCTTATAGTGGAAGGGCCAAATGATGATCCCTACCTTAATCTATATATCTTAGACAGTAGACCAAACCATTGCTCCACCTTTTCTCACCACATCAGCTAACTGTGAGATCTACATGTATATAAATTTTTGAGTGTAAGAAATGTAAAACTTTATTGGAATATTCTATTAGATGTGATTGGTTCAAGTTTATTAAAAAAAAAAGGAAAATCTCACAAACAGTACCTGACCTATCGGCCACTAATAACTTTCGTACCTCAAGTTCAAAAAATATCAGATTGGTACCTGAACTTCTGACCCCGACCCAATATTAGTACCTGGGAACAGTAAAATCGTTAACGGGGTTAATTTTTGAAGGGTAAATCTGTCATTTCACTATTCATCATCTCCAAAACTCTTCCCTCTCTCTGCAATACCAGATTTCTTCTTCTTTTTCTTCATACCTCATCACCACTATCAACCAACCTTTCACTTCTTCAATAGCCACCGTCCCATCCACCACCAACTCCTCTCACCTCTCCTTTGGTCGATTTGGGTTTGTGTGTGTGAGGTATGAAGAAGATAATGAAAAATCTGGGTTTGCAGAGAGAGAGGGGAGAGTTTTGGAGATGATGAACAGTGAAATGACAGATTTACCCTTCAAAAATTAACTCCGTTAACGATTTACTGTTCCCAGATACTGATATTGGGTCGGGGTCAGAAGTTCAGGTACCAATCTGATATTTTTTGAACTTGAGGTACGAAAGTTATTAGTGGCTTGAAGTTCAGGTACTGTTTGTGAGTTTTTCCAAAAAAAAAAAAAATGTGTGATCTATAAACTAGTTTGGCATGAACAAAAAATTTCATTTTGTTTAGCATTTAAAAAATTGCATAGGTTTAATGTGAAAACAAAGAATTAATAACCTCATAAGAGGGAAGAAATTTTTATGATTAATCTGGAAACATTAAAGTATAAGAGAATCTTAGGCAGGGCAAACGTGTCATGTGGGTGGTACACCGAGCCAATTATGGCTCATGCAAGGGGTAGTGGGGAATGTTTTGGGCATTTCATTTTAATAAAACATGGTAGTTTCGAAATACAACTAAGAGATAGAGAAACATGCGATCCCGTTCCAATGGTCAGCTGCTGACCATGGAATTTTTGCTCACTCACCGTCCGATTGAAATCGGACGGTTCACAGCTAAGTGATGAGAGAGGAGAAGAGAGTTGTGAACCGTCCGATTTCAATCGGACGGTGATTGAGCAAATAATCCCTGGTCAGTTGCTGACCAGGTGATCAGGACTGGAGAAACATGATTGGCTGGACTTACCAGTCAAGTTGCACGTCTGTCCTACCTAAGAATTTCTCTTAAAAGAGGAGTAGTGGGGGATGTTTTGGGCATTTCATTTAATAAAATAGGGGTAGTTTCGTAATACAATTAAGAGACAAAGAAACATGATTAGTTAGGCGTACCAGCCACGTGGCACATCTGCCATACATAAGATTCTCTCTTGAATTAAACCTAAAACGGGATATTGGATGAAATTACTTGAATGTCATAACAAACATAATAAATTGGTTCGCTTAATTCCATTTTGTGGAAAGGATAGATATATCCATAGGAATATTTATGGCTACTGGTGCCAAGTCTCTGAAGGGTACATCTTACTGGATGGCTCCTGATGTCGTTCTCCAGACTGATCATGGCATGTAAGTACAATATCAATCATTATCCTTGTAGAATATACTTGTTTGCAGGGATTGATAACAATTTTGGGGAAGCACTTATAGTTTGTTGATTGAGAGTAGAATTATGTATTTGTTTAAGGAAAAGAGAATTCCGGAGAATACTGAGATGCTCTTATTGATAATAGGGGTCTATTTATATAGATAATTACATGTACAATTCCTTAGAGTACAAGGTATATCCTAACCAAATATGGATTAGGGGATCTAAAATATTATAGCATATTACAACTAAAAGAAAAAATCATATTTGGGCCAGGCGCACATAAATTGGGTCTCCTTCAACAATAGCATATAGATTTTTTTTGACAGAAGTGAAAACTGAAAATAATTCTTGTAGAATGTAGATACTGCAAGTAAAATCACGACCCTGAACAGCTGAACTAATGGCCTGAATATCTTATATAGGTTGGTAGATCTAGGAGATGTATATATTTGTACGTACATCAATATATTTGGTAAGTGAACTGATTGCACCCCAAGTAGCAATGAACATTCTTAAAGTATCTCAATGTCGCGACAGTAGTGTACATTTCTTGTCATGGATTATTTTACCGACTTGAGCATATAAAATGATGCATCATGCATCCCAGAACCTTGAGCGAATTTCTGGCTGTCCCTGGCAAATAGAACTGATGATCACAATTTTGCCTCGTCTATTTGATTGTTTTATATTTTTCTTAGCCAAAGAAACTGACATATGAGAAATGAGATTGGTTCTTCAGCTCTGCTGATATATGGAGTGTTGGATGTACTGCATGTGATTGAGATGGCCACGGGAAAGCCTCCTTGGAGGGAAATATTCAGAGAAGGGGTAATCTCTTCCAATTTCCGTATACTTTGTTTGAAGTAAATAACTAATTAAATACTATCTTCTGTATGTTGCAAACTTGTACTAATTAATAACATAGTACTCATGGTCAATCACAGAAGCTAAACAACTATTTCTCAAAAAAAGAAGACGAGAAATTTGACTGAGAAATTTGGCTGAGCCTCGCTATTGTATCTCAAGCTTCACAAAGATGATTACAACTTACAGGTATTTATAGAGAAAGAAATAAGCTACAGATAACTACGTCTTCTATCCAACTTTGTCAGCTGGACTTTGAGACAAGAGTACAGAAGAGTCTGGATCCACCTCGAAACCAGATGCCAACTAAGCACAGCAGTATAGACTCATTGACCTTTGTCAACACTCCCCCTCGATCTCAATGAGGATGAAGACACTGAAATTGGAAGAATCATGTGTGTAAGGCCCTTTGTTAGAATATCAGCTTTGTTAGAATATCAGCAGTTTGTTCACAGCTGGTTTCCATGGAAATACAGTAGGCGTTTCAACCAGGAGGTATCAGTGACGCTGATGGCCATAGCACCATAGGCTGAGAGAATTGCCTACAATTCTTAATAATGACAGTTTGAGAAATGGGGACCAACTTCAAAGGACAGTGTACTTGGAATGCATTAATATCTTGCTACCAATCTGACTGTGGTGCACTATCCTTGGAAACAGTTGACTGAGAAGCAATGATAATAGGAGGAGTTGTAGTCACAATAGGAAAAACTTTTTGGCTTGGACAACCCAATGTTATTGCTGCTGATCAGAAGTGTAACTGTTGGGCGGCACAGTAGAATGACCAACAACAGACACCCTTTCTGACTTTGGTACATCACCAATAGGTAAGGTTTGATTATGATTGGACTGAGAAGCAACAACAGCAGCTTTTGGAGGAAACAATATTGAAGAAGTGGAAGCTCCATGCCTCCATCTGACTCTGGTGGAGGAGGTTTTCTAATTGAGTTGTGTACTGATTGAGTCACCAAAGCAGCTGTATGGGCAACAGGAGACATTGGAACTGAACATAATCCATCACTATACCGGCCTTGAAATACCATATTTGACCTGTTCCAACAATAAATAGCAGTATGTCATTCCTTGCAGCATAGTTGGCATTTGACTGTACTTAAAGAAATATAAATTCAAGGTCGAGTCCCCTGAAAACAGTTTACTGCAATGTGACCATACTGAAGACAAAACTGGCATTTAGTAGAATAGCTTGAAGAAACCTTATATCTCTCATTAGCATTACAGTTCTGATAATTTCTACCTCTTACAGTATTGTGGTATCCATTTGAATATTGACTTGTAATTTTCACTGTTGGTGTAGGTTCTTCCAGGAGAAAAGCAATCATCTGTGAATCTAGCACCACTGCCTCCACTGTTTTCAGACCTGTTACTAGTGTTATTCCCATTACCATTCAGACATCTGTTTGAATTGTAGCCTTGAGAAGTTCCAGTGAACTGTTTTTCATTGCCAAAGAAATGTTGCTGAGACACATCCTTCTTAGTTCTCCTAGCAGAGAAGGCTGGTATTATATTGAGATAGCCCTGTTTGCAATATCTCTTTCAGCATCTAGTAATTGAATCCTCAATTCTTGCATTGCAATTGGGGTTTCCCTTGCCCGATATAATTGCTTTTATGAGATTATATTCTGCAGGCAAACCATTGAGCACAACCACACAACAATGTCCTCATCTTCCATCCTTACTCCCAACACATCCAATTGGTTCCTTGCACGAGTGATTTTCAGCAAATATTTCTCAACTGAATCCATTCCCTTTGTAATTGTAAATAGGTCAGTTTTTAATGTGATCTGGAAACTGTTGAATATCTATCATTCAACCTCATCCATGCTTCTCTTGATGTCTTGCTGCCCACCACATATTCCATTGTATCAGAAGAGTGTGGCAATTAGAAGGCTAAATATGGCCTTGTCAGTCTTCTTCCACTCCTTGTAAGTTGCAGTGATCTCACCTGTTACTCCCTCATCATCAGTGATCACATACTTTGTAGGACAAAAGAGTATTGCCATCAATATAACCGAAGAGGTCCTGTCCCTCTAAAAGAGTTTGAAATTGGTAACTCCAAGCTATAGTAATGGAGTTATTGTCATCCAATCTTCTCGTCATCATACTAAGCAACATATAAATCTGAAATGGAGTTTGACTAGTGGCCATATTGGCTTTAACCAGAGTTTTGCTGTCACCAAAATAACTATGTTCAATAATCCAACACCAAAATGAATAACTGAAACTCCAAATTCACAAATCACCAACTTTTGTTTGTTTTTTACTTCCACCTAAACTTTGTGAAAAGTTTGTTTCTAAAGCCTCCGCATTGCTTGCAACATGACTTTGTTTTGTTTAATTCAAGACTTTGTCAATAAACATCAGCATTCAACTCTCAGGAACTATAATTTGCTTTAGACATCACCAATCATCATAACTCTGTTTACTATTCCAAAAGCTTCAATGCCTCATATATATATATGCGACCAATGCAGATTATCAACCATAGCGGCATATATCACAAGTAGTGTAATCCAAAAGTGGCACATGTAGGAAGAATTCAGCAACAGCATACATGAATAGCGAAGCCCAAAAATAACTATATATTACTCAAAGAAGAAGATGAGAGAAATTTGGCAGAGCTTCGCTATTGTATCTCAAGCTTCAGAAAGATGATTACAACTTACAGGTAACTACGTATTCTACCTAACTTTGACAGCTGGACTTTGAGACACGTGTACAGAAGAGTCTGGATCCACCGATCCCGGAGCATCTATGATCTATACTCCGATGAGAAAGATTTTTTGCTACGCTGCCTGCAAAGGTATTTTAATCTTGTTGTCCTTCAATCGTTTGAACTTAAATTGGAATCTTCTAATATACGTTGGATTGATCTTATCCGTTTAGCTGTATCACGTACACTGTGGAGTAGTCATTTGATGTTCAAAATGTTGGTTAATTAAGAGTGAGATGGCTCTTTAATTTGATTGTTTGTTTTAGATAAATGTATGTTTTGGTCCCATGGCAGCTGGCATGGGAACCAACTTTGAGGCCAGCTGCATTTTGAGTTGCTTCAGGTGATGCAAATTGATTAATATTTCCCTCAATTATCAGGAATTTATCGTCTGTTTCAACTCCAAAGTGGCAGGCGTACTCTATTATTCTTATATTTCTAGTTCGCCAATTACATACACCATCTGCTCGTAACTGGACAGGAGATAGAGCAACCCCCACATTTCCAACTCTAGGCTACTCCTGCTGCTAGATCTGCTCGAACAGCTTGAGCTGCCTGACCTGTGCAAGCTGAACATAACATGCAACCTTCTCGTTCTGCCTGAGCTACATGAGCAGCTTGAGCAACCACTGCTTGGGCTGCTCAAGCTGCGAGCTGCTCGAGCTGTCTTGTTCAAGGGTATAATTGCTTTATAGACAGCCTGATGGGGTCATAGTTGTAATCCCGTTGAATTTGCTTAATGTCAACCGCTATTCTCATTGCACAATTTATGAAATTTCATTGGAGTAGAATTGATCTAACAAAAGTGACTATTATTAGGCTTTCAACCTCTGAATGTAATGGGTAATGACTAGGGCAGGATGTTTGTAATTTGCCGTTTTATGATATAACCGAATCTGCTACATTCGCAGTCTTGAATCTTGATCTCTAGTGCTAAACAGCTAACGACTTTGATAAATAAAATATAAAATGAAAAAACACATGGCCGAACCTTTTCTTTTAATAAAACAAAATTAATTGAACTATTAGCGATAAAAATTACTTAAGAGGGCATCTGATTAAAAATAGAGCATAAATGAGCTCAAATTGGCTTGACCCTGGAGGCTGGAGCTAAGCTAAAACAAAGTATACCAACAATTTTGTCCTAATAGTCTAATACAATACAACGCAGCTCTATAATAATTGAAGCATAAACCATAGAGAAATCTTCATAATCCCAAAAATAACTACCACCACCAGATTGAGAACTGTTGGCATGATCTTGAGACCTAAAGATCCAAATTATATGGACAAATCGTTTTGGTTGATTTTAAAAATTACAACACACATAACACAAACAACTACAACAAAACTACAAAAGCCACTCTTTCACACAAAAAAAAAAAAAGCCACAGATTCTATAAAAAAATAAAAGAGTACTACACACATTACACAAACAATTACAAACAAAAGCGATGGAATAGCAATAGCAGAGCTGAAACGGAATAGCAGAAGTTAGGGACAAGGAATCATGTCCCACTTAGTTGGGAGTTTAGGCGCGGCTTTGAATTACGGAGGCGCCAAGCTTCTTGTATGAAGACGCTGCCAAATGCTCCCAGAGCTCCAACTGAGAAACATCTACCTTTTTCCTTAAATGCCACCAAACCTACAGACAACACTCTTCAAGTCGCTGGCTCTGATAGCAAATGCTTCGATTTTTCCTTCGGACATAACAGTTCTAGTTGAGATGGGTAAACCAGAAAAGGAGGGAGATTGGAATGCCCAAGTTAAAACTTCTTCTCCATAAAAATCACCTCTCTTTAATGTTCCTACGTCAATGTTCCTGGTTGTGTAAGTCCATGCAAGGCCTTCCACGATGAAGAGCATCTTCACAAGGGGTCTCCCCTCTTGAACAATATAGCTGTCTTCAGTGTATGTCACTGGCTTAAGATGCTCACAGATTGCTATCAAAATATTTTCAGGAATATTTTCAAGCACAGGCACCTAGATTATCAGTTTTATTGGTTAGTTAGGTACACTAATTAGTAAGATGCAATAAAACTAAAGAGAGATTTATTTCAATATGGCTGGAGCTGTTAAACCATGCATGATCAATAGTCCGCTACTAAAGCTTGATCATCAATTAGGGAGGCCAATAAGTATCAAACTAACACTTATATCTTTGTTTATACTAGAATATATGGATGAGAACTTAGATATACATGATGATCGAAGATAAGGATTATTTACATCTTCATGATAAAGAGAAGGATTTACTTACTTTTTTTAGTGAAGCCAAGCAGAGCAACTGGATGGTGCTTTTTTTGTCATCTACGGGAAGAATAGAGGGCATGTTTTGCACATCGATATCTTTGTTTTCTTCAAGTTTGTGTATGTTGTTCATGATGGTCTCCATCTGATCCGTATTGGGTTGGATGTCATTTTTATCTAACCACAGTTTCAAGTTTTTTGATTTAGACTGATCTAATAATTCTTGCGACTGCATCTTCTTTTTTGATTTAGTCGACTGATCTAATAATTCTTGCGACTCCTGCATCTAAGTTGATTCAATCAATAAGAAATAAGTTTTTGTTTTTTTTTAAGGGGAATACGACAATCAGTTTATTAATATGAAACTAGTATGTACAATTTTGAGCATAGGTGCTCAAGGTAGGTGGTGCAGAAATAAGTTGCATACAGTAATAAGTTTATGACAACATCATTAAATCCAGGAACATAATGCCACATACAGTATAGTTAAAATTTCTGATTAGAGGCTGATGAGTACTGACCTGCACCCTTGCATTTAGGTATACTAAAAATAACACCATGCCACTTATAGATATCATCACAGACAAGAAGATTTCCATTGTATACAGACTAGTCTGGAGGTTCGAACCAAAAGAACTGTAAAATAAAATCAGTGTAAACATTGCAGTATTTATAGAAAAGAAGAAACATCATCGTAGACTAGAAATGGAAAACACAATCTATTGTATTTGTTAGATCAAAGACAATCATTTAGTTTCAGTTTTCCCATCTATCATAATGATGACCACTAAATGGTGACTCAATAGCACAGAACACGAATTAATTAAAGCACAATGCACAAATGAAATTCTTTATAGATAATCGCCCGTCGAAAACTTGTATTTTGAAGTATTGTTTGTATTTTCTTTTTTCTCTGTAATGAACTCAATTGATGGTGTATGCTTCTTCTCAAAAAAAAAAATTGATGGTGTATGCTAACCTCAGATTCCGTAAGGCCCACCAAAAAGATTGTGACATTCTTTGCACGACATGTGTTGAACTTGTCGCATTAGATTGAAGAGCGTGGATATATATACCGAAATCAAAGACATCTGGATTTGCTTCTTTTACCGGACATAATTCATCCCATTTAGAGAGATTGTTGTTGTTGTGTATGGTAATATTTCCACAGAAAAAATGTCGACTTCTTTTAGATTGAGGATCTCCTAGGAGAATGTGACAATGTGACTTCCAACAATCTACCAGTCGTTGAACAGCAAGACGGTACCACAAAGCTCCAAATAGCTGAATGACATGATTAAGTTAATGTAAGTATGCATGAAAACCTTAATGTCTAACTAATGTTATTCTATTCAGAGAAATTTATGTATGTATTGCAGTAGTGGCCCCATATAATTCACTTGGCCAAATTTTAATAAAAAAGATAGGGGAGTGAAATTCACACTCTATATTTCTTTTTTTAAGTAACTTAAAATTTGTCTTTACTAACTTAATTTTTGTTTTTTTATAAGAATTTCAACAACAAAAAAAGTGTGATGAAAAAGATAATAAAACAAGTTATCAACTTACAACAATAATTATATATATGAAAGTTGTCAAGAAGCAGTAGGAGAGTAATTCTTGTTGGGAGTTTTCCCAGATTGATGTTCATTGAGTTTAATAAAGTTGAGTTTTTAATTAGAGGATGTTAGCAACCTTCTCTATCTACCTTGCCTTTCAACCTTCCTCACTTGTTATCTGCCAAGTGTCTTCTAACTCCACTCAATCCTATAAATTAAATGCTGTGAAAATCAATTTTTGTTTCTTCCAAATTTGTCCATAATTAATGCAATAACTTACTTTTCCTTATTTCCCTTTTTTTCTCTCTATCTCTGTTCCACCCCTCCACTTCTTCGTCTCTCTCTATTATTTTTTTTCTCATTCCTTTTTGTTCAATACAAACCCAAAACATGGCTCTCCGCCTGTCTCTATCTCTGCTAAACCCTAGCCGTCATGGCTGGGAACTCTATCAATGGTGTACGTCGCCAATACCAAGCAGACCATTTATCTCTGCCTCTCGCTGTCTTCTTGCTGCAATCCAACATCGTCTTTGTTCGACTAATGTTCTTTCGGTTTGTCTCTCTAGGGAGCCTTACCAAAGTAAACTTGGAATTGAGAGTAGGATGGTCAAGGCTGGTCTCTCGAACTGGCTATTAGCAGAAGATCTAGTAGGGGTAAGACCAAGCAGGAAGCGACTCAAGGCCGGAGAGGGGTTTAACGCAGGTGAGGAGCTGAATTTGTCTGCAAGATTTGGGTTGAACCGGTTACGACAGACGAATGCAGGTGGTTTAATCATGACTCAGGGAATGGCGACTATGGGCCCAGAGATTAGCGGCGATGGGCGGTGCGATCATGCCTACAATGGCAGTACTATAAAGCTATACCCGGTGGTGGCTGGGATCTCTCTACACCGATCACCTGTTGCGGTTGGGTCTTGGCCGATCCGAGTTTGGTCTGATGCTGCTACACTCCGATCTACAAAAGAGAAGGTACGTTCACCACGGCTGATCCACGAACGCCCCCATGTTGTGGTAGCAAGATGGGTTCTCCATAGTGCGGTGGAGAGAGGTTGGGAAATCCTTGGCGCGGAGGCAGATGGTGGTCAGCAAGCAGATATGGTGGACAGATGGGTGCCCACTTCCTATTGGGTGCCCAAATCAAAGTTGGGCAAGTTAACTTGGAGGCCCAAATCCAGCTAGGTGCTGAAATCAAATGGGCTTTGGGTGCCCTACTTTTTAGACGTGGGCTTTTATGTGGACCAAACTGTTGGGATCTAAATCTATGGGGTTTCTTATTTGGGATCTAGGAGGATGGATCCGGCTAAATCTCATAGTCCTAGTTAGGATGGCAAGGAGAGAATTTAGTTTTTTGTTGAACTTTGCCTATTTACTATGTCCTAGATTTGTCATAGTTTATAGGCTTGCTTTAATAAGTGAGCACTGGTTGTCTAATGAGTGGTGCTAGCATACCACGTCCTAAACTTGCCCTAGAGTTGGCAAGAGAAAGTATGTATCCGTGTCATTCTGGCTTGAGATAAATGAAATTGCTTTGGTTC
>LYNE01002179.1:18740-30297 GCA_001662545.1 Rosa x damascena | reverse complement strand
ATATATATATATATATATATGTTTTTGATGTATGACGAGAATGGGCCCGATTTAGTAGAAAAACCATAAAAGTAAAGAAGCGGTCTAGAATCAAGAAGAGTGATTGGAAAATAGGTAACTCACGCGTAATGAGGTTATTAATTCAAGAAGATTCGGTTTTGGATTTTTCAGGTTTCTCGTGCAAAAAGTCAGGTTTTGATTGTAAATCAGATTGGATCAACTTTTGGCCAAAATGTCCGTTTAAGACGCATGATAACTTTCTGGAATGAGAACAACGAGATCTTTTAAGACTCACTTTTGTGAGCCCTAACAGATTTAGGCCAAAATATATCGTTTTAATTTTCCGATTCGGGATTTAATATTTTTATCTAGTTTTGCATTCTTTTTAGGATTCTTTTGTTATTTTAGGTTTTTTTAGTTCGATTTGGATTTGTTTTGTTTTAATCTGTCGGCTTTAGAGTTTCATTGTTAGTTGCCCTAGGATTTCTTTTCTCATATATAAGCAACCTTAAACGGCTGCAGAACTTATCTTTTATCATATTATCAATCAAATTGAGAGTTTTTCTCATGTATCTCTTGTGGACTCCAGAATTCTTGTTTTAGATTTATTGTTTGTAAACCTAGGGTTCCTTTGGACTGCGTCAGTTTTTTTTTTTTTAAAGGATATAAATTTGTTTTTAAGAGCTAGTTAATTTGTTAGTTATGTCGTCGAAATGTATTTCACAACCTAAACTTTTACTAATACTCCAATTAAGCATTAATCTAAAGTCAAAACTTTATTAAGCTGTGAAAAATAAATGAAGAAATAACTGATGAAATTTGATTTTAATGGGAGTAGATCATCTACTGTAGATGTATAAGATCAAAACTTACATGAGAAGCAAGGACGAACGGAAGGTAGTCCAATACAGCTTTTAGCCATTTTCCCACTCTAGTCTGGTTAGGACGTCGCCGCTTCAACGTTACGTAGATGTGATAAATTCGTAAGGAATATTGGACTGGAGTGGAAATTATCAGAGCATAAGTAGGATCCCAATATGATGAGCGTTTTGCGGATAGTATCAGTCCCTACACACATAAATTATATGTACAATTAATGGGATGATATAGCAAACATTAGGTAATTAAAATCTGATTATATAGAATGAAGACGCGTGCCTTTATTCCGGCCTGTAAGCTAATGATAAGAATCAATCGTGTATATTTTTCGTAAAGATTACATGTACACCTCTAAGCTGTAAAACTTCCTAAACCTTAAGTGTACGAGTGAAAGAGCATATTTGTATGATCTCATAAACTAATTTCAACCGTTAAAACATTAATTACTTTAAAAGGGACGTCTTTTACCTCTGGAAGGGGTAAAGAAACTAGAATGAGATATAGAACCTCTGTCTTTTGGTTACTTCTAGTCCAGAAGGTCCCAAATGTCTTCATGCACCAACTAACGGGCTCCTTCTTCTCCCCTTTGGAACCAAGAACTGTGTTTCGGCTACTTCTAGTCCAGAAGTCCCCAACTGTCTTCTTACACCAACTAACGAAATCGATTGCATAAAAGACATCGACGGCTGATCGTAAACCAATATACGTCCACAACAAAGTTTGGTCCAGTTTCAAGCACTTGTATGTTTCGCGGACGCGGATCACAGGAGCATAACAGTACAAAGGATCAGTGAAGATCGCAATTGCACATGATATTGTAAAGATTGTATTCCATCTATGTCTTGGCTCATCGTCGTCAATTTCCTCTAGCCCTTTTCTACTTGTACTTTTACGTCCTGCGCTTCCCTTTCCAGATTCCAACTCCCTATTCCAAGAAGACAAATTGTAAGACTTGATGTGGACTTATCAATATTCATTAGGAACTACAACAACTAAGTTGCATACCTTACAGAATAAGCAAATAGACATTCCTAACATTCATTGGTTCCATGATTGTTGCCTATTGATATCAGTGCTGATTAAAGGGTACTTTACTAATGAAGTATACCTATTTGCATATGGAACAGGAAAAGGTTGGCCTAGATGTAATAGGATTAGGAAACCTTTATGGGAGGCACCTAATCCTTAAAGCCTATATATGGACCTTGATCCCTGCTCTAGCAATCACACAAGCATTCAAGTTCTCTGCCCCATTATTGAGATTGCATTCATCAGATTGCTCAGAGGAGAAGATCAAACATGTCCTATCCAGGTTTGTATTCTTAATTCATAGATGCTGCATATGTGAGTGTGTTCTTATAGTTAAGTACAATGTATATTTATATGACTATCTATTTTACATCTTACACAAAAATGAAAAATGTATATACATAAAAAAGAAACAATAGTTGACAAAAATATTAAGGGTTTGAAAAATAAAAATTTCGTTGAAAATCACTGTTGAAGAAATAGATATCATATATTAGATTAATATTTTGAAAAAAAAAATTATAGAATCAATTAAAATTGTACTAAAGTCTAAAAATAATATAAACAATTAAGCTGTTGCATGAATGCATCTCATATCAATGGGTACTTCTAATAACTAAAAATTTCAAGAGATTTAAAAAAAAATATATTAAAAAAATTAAAAAAAAATCTTAGCCACCTCATCCTTACATATGTCAGTGAAAATTGAACACATGGCCTTTATAATGTTAGAAATATAACTTACCAACAAGTCACAGCTCACCGATAATTTCAAGAGATATATATATGGATGAAATCTAGCTATATATATATACAGTCCTTCTCAGATAAGGATGTTCTTACCTTAGCCTTAGGAACGGATTTTCAGTTTTTGACCACTTTTCGATCACATATTCACATCTTAACCGTTCAGCTTTTAGGTCCTAATGTATAGATCACTTTTGCAAATTTTCAGCCAAATTAATGATTGTTAAGGTATCGAACTCAATTAAACCAATGAACGAACCAAATCTGTGGAACTGGAACCATTCGTGTTCATTATTGTAAATTGCAGTTTTGAATGCCTTAACGACCATCAATTTGGCTGAAATTTTGCAGAGATGATCTATACATTATGACCTAAAAACTGAATGGTTAAGATGTGAATATGTGATCGAAAAGTGGTCAAAAACTTGAAATCCATTCCTAAGCTAAGGTAAGGACATCCTTAGCCAAGAAGGACTATATATGTATGTATGTATACACACACACACACACACACACGCACACATCTAGGGCCCTTCCACTAAGGGATTCCTTGTGGGACCAACATTTCGATCGTATTTTGGCATCTCGACCGTTCAGTTTTTAGATCCTAATATATAGATCATTTCTTCAAATTTTCAACAAAATTGATGATCGTTAAGGTATCGAACTACATTAAGTCAATGAGCGAACCAAATCTGTCAAACCTGAACCGTTCGCGTTCATAATTGTAAATCATAGTTATGAATGCCTTAATGATTATCAATTTAGATGAAAATTTGCAGAGATGATCTACTCATATATACCTAAAAACTGAACGGTTAAGATGTGAATATATGATCAAAAAGTGGGTCTAATGAGCGATCCCTTAAAATGGCTAAATGATCCCTCACTACAAGGTGTGTGTGTGTGTGTGTGTGTGTGTATCTTTGGCATGGCCTTCGTCAAGTTGCATTTCCATCTATGTTTCTTAGCAATTGAGGTTCGCATCCAAAATCAATTGGCAATGGATGGTGTGTGTGTGTGCGCGCGCGCGCATACATCTTTGCCATGGCCTTCGTCAAGTTGCATTTCCATCTATGTTTCTTAGCAATTGAGGTTCGCATCCAAAATCAATTAGCAATGGATAGAGTGTGATCCAAATCCTTAAACTCATAGGCAGGGTTCTCATTTTTCCATGTGGCCGGGATCTATACTCTCAACATGTCCCCGCACGTGTGGTGTATTTCCATCTATGTTTCTTAGCAATTGAGGTTCACATCCAAAATCAATTGAGGACATGTAGCCTGTGTGGTTGCGAAGTATGCTCACGTGGGATAACCCGCTCTAAGAACATGATAAAGTAATCTGGGGTTCATATCCAAAACCAATTGATAATGGATGGAGTTACCCAAATCCTTATAACCCGTAAGCGAGGTCCCTAATTTTTTCTATGTGGGATCTATACCAACATAGTCAACGTGTCTGACATTAATAGTATTATTATTATTATTATTCATGCAACAACTGATAAACGACTACACTTATGTTACAGCACCAAATGATCGTTGGTAAATTTTGATTTGTCAGACTACAATCAATTACCCTTTATATATATGGTGGCCTGCAGCCATGCCTATATTCACTAATCAATCACCTTACTGCTTCCAAATACAATACATCCCCTTGTTTGAAAAGATCGAAGATTGAAGGTCCTTAAGGGTTAAAAGAACTAACCGTGGTACTTCAATTGCTACTGCATCATTGGCTGGCTGGTCGTTCATGTTGTCCAGATTTTGATGATACATGTATCCTCTAGTGTTAACTGCCATGAACACCCAAGGAGATTAAACTTACTACTTGATACGCACAAAATAATATCGACTCTATGCATATATCAAACTCCAGTCTAGTCCATGTGTACGTATCCATGAACAAAAGCTAGCCTTACTAAACCTGCAGACACCGGAGAGATCAATAATTCATTTAGGAGAGATCGTTAGTTCTACTACATGAGATGAAACTTACAGCATGGAGCACGATAGAGAGGAGCAGATATTTAACAAAAGATCGAAGAGAAGGGAGACAGAAACTGATTGAATGAATGCAAAATAAAAAGCTAGCTAGCCGACTCAGTTTCTACTATGATTCATAATAACTCGATCACTGGTACAGTGAGGGAATTTTCATTCTTCCACTGATATATAGTTATATATACATACCCACACACACACAGAGTCAAGTATAATGGTCTCCATAGCCTCCTTTAATTGGCAACCACATATCATCTATCATATATTTCAATCATAATCTTCCATGCTGCACCTTCAAGATATTTTTGTCAATAATGGTACTAGTACGATCACTATCAACAGAAAGAAAAAGAAAAAAAAAGGGTTAGTAAGAACAGAATAATAATGCTCAGTAAGTGATATGTTTTGAAGGTTATTTTTGAAGGGAATGTGGTGAACATCATTTTGCATATAATAAGTTGTGGTCTTGCACTTTTAATTTCATCACATGTACTCACGTGCTCTCCAATTTAATCAATCATGTCCAATCATTAGTTTTTTTGTCAAATATTTTATAAACTAAAAATGTCAGTCTAATGGGCTTCCATGTATGATGATGATTCACTAATATGGCATGCAAAATTATATTGTATGTGACTACAATTTCAAAATACATTACACAATAATCAGAACTTCCTGGACCAGCCCCGCAATCATGCAGGTTTCTTTTGTCTATAACATTTGGAACGTTATCGGCACAGTGCCCATATGTTTTATGCATGTCGATGTTTGTTTCCTTTTACAGATGTGCACACTCACAAAGAAACAAAGGAAGGCAATAATGCATTTCGTAACCATTAAGAAGGTTGAGTACTGGTGCTCTTGAAAATTTATGGGCTCAAGGCGACGTAAATTTACAGCATTTGAGATTTTTTCGTAGATTGATTTTTTTTTTTTTTAACTAACAGACCTAAAATAAAAATATTATTGAATGAACCTAAAATAAAAACGGCATAGCCCATTGTATTCCAATCAAGATCTTTTTTTCTACAATTGAAAACCAATATGGAATTGGGTGGTTCTAATCGGACTTCCAAATTTAATATTTGGACTTCTATTTTTTTTTAATTGTTATTAGACTTTGTCAACTCTAATGGAAAGACAAATAAAGACAAACAGAGGAAAAATAACAAATACTCCGTAATATAAGTTACTTAAAATAATTAGGAAAAATGACCCGTATGGTACCCGACCTTTTCGCCATTCTAAATTTTCATACCTCAAGTTTCAAAACTATCAGAAAAGTATTTGAGGTTCTGACCCCGTGAATGAACGCTGGAATGCCTTAGTCTGAAGCAGGAATGATAGAAAGAGAAGTTCTAACCGAAAATCGGTACCTAGAGCGTTAGCTCTGTTATGGATAAGGCCAGCTGACATATTTTGAAGGGTATTATTGTCTTTTCATGTCTTAAGCTATTATTATTATTTTGAACCGTACTAGCTTTATGGCAGTTATCAACTCCTTAACGACTATCAATTTGGCTGAAATTTTGCAGAGGTGATCTATACATTAGTACCTAAAAACTTAACAGTCAAGATGTGGATATGCGACCGAAAAGTGATCCTAAACCCTAACCTCGCTCTGAAATTTCAAAGTGAGGCATCGCTCTGGATAGGATCTGATATATATATAATCTCCCCAGCACTGAGCAATTGGTTTAGTCTCAACTATGCTCTAAGCTCTCAATTATATGGCATAAATATGTAATCTTTCCCTTTCTAAAACCCCCAATTTTCAAACTTTCTCTCATCATCACACAAACTCCAATCTTCTCTTTGATTCTCTCACCCCTAATGGCATCACCCACTCCCGGAATCCTCCCCTCCGGAATTTTATAAATTTCTTCACTTTGAACCGATTGGAGTGTTTCCTCCTTGTGGATATTTATATTCACTGATGTACTCTTCATTTTAATTTTCCTTGAGTTTCTTAAACTTTGATTTTTGGTTCCCAATCCCTAAACCAGGAAGATTAGCGAACAAAGCAAGATTGCTTTCATAGTTTAATTAGGACATGATTGGGTTTTTTCACAGTGGAGTAAGTAGATAAAAATGTTGCTTCTGATAGCAATATGTGAAGCCCAGCATGATAATCAATGGTTGAATTTCCTGATGAGCCATTGTTTGTTGAAAATGTTTGGATCTTTTGATGAAAATTTTGGCAGGGATATCACATTAAAGTAAGCTCTAACTATGTATTACTAAACTGATTTTCAACAAGCAAAATGACAAAACAGAGTAGAGGTCGTAGCCTAGTAGGTACAGAATCCCAACCTTTAGATGATCAGGGGATAAAACAACTGGGTTTCTTGCTGGGAAGTCATTGACATTGCTGGTGTTGTCAAGAAGAAATGCATTCATAAGTTAGCTGAATTCTTTTTTTCATCATCGCAACAAACTCAGATTCTGTGCTGGGTTGCTCTTTGGACCGAGATGGTTGGGTGACTCCGGAGAGGGTCACCGAAAGCTGAAGAGACTACCGGGTTCTGGGTTTTGGATGCATATATTAATTGGTGATGGATTTTGCGAATGGTGATTGTGATGTTGAAAGGGTTGTGGTTTTGTGATTCTTTTCAGGTATACTTTCATCTCTAGGTGCCTTCATGTTCCAATTTCAACGATAGTCAAAATTCTGTCCCATTTTGGGTAAGAAAGAAGAACCGAGAAGCAAGAGGAGGTGATGATCGAAATTCTTCTTTTGCATTCCAATAGAAAAAAAAAAAAAATTTGCTGTTTTTTTATTATATGCAGAAAAGAAAAGAAGGGTAAATTGGTCATTTTACTAACAAAACATGCCTGATGGCCTCTTCCGTAACGGAGCTAACGACTCCAAGTACGATTATTCGGTCGAGGTTAGAACCTCAGATACCTTTCTGATAGTTTTCAAACTTGAGGTACGGAAAGTTTAGAATGACGAAAATGTCGGGTACTGTACGGGCCATTTTTCCAAATAATTAATTTCTATACATTGCCCGCTCATTTGGTTTTTTTATAGGGATAGGCATTAGACAAACTTTTCTATTATATTTCGGCATCTCAACCGTTCATTTTTTAGGTCCTAATGTGTAGATCACTTCTGCAAATTTTCAGCCAAATCGGTGATCGTTAAGGCATCCAAAACTGCAATTAGGGCCCTGTATATATATATATATATATATATATATATATATATATATATATTTGTATATATACAAAGTAGTCAAGAAAATGCTAATATTAGAGTTCCACACACAATCAGATGGTCAGATGTTCATCTACCTTCTGAATGGTCTCTTACTAGTGAAAATCAACCCATCAACATACAACATAATTTATCTGATTTGAACTGTATCCAACAATATAATGATAGTACAGTAAGAATCAACTTCCACAATCCTAGATTAAGTCAAAATCTTAGGATTCAAGAATTAGGTCAATCATCAAGACATTCTTTCACAGCTCCAAGGCATTCTTTTGCAGGATCCACATCTGCTGAAACAATGTCTAGACAAGACTGTGATTTAGATAAAGAAATAAAAAATATTAGAATAAGAGAATTAGAGGAAGAATTACAAAAACTAAAAATTAAAAATATTCGAACTGCCTCACAAGTCAGTTACCCCAGTTATGCAGAAACTCAACTTGCCTTAGATGAGGAACAAACATCTCCCACAGCTACTGATTTTGAAGTCATTCCTCCCATAAATCCTCAATTAAGTACACTCAGTAGACCTTTTACAATTGATTATCCCAAATTAGATAAAGATCTTGAATATGAAGAAAATATTCATAGACGAAACCTTTATAGAAAACAATATCCCTTAATCGAACAACGAAAACAATTATTTAAAAATTGGCAAGCTTTTATGCTTGAGACCCAATCTGAAATATTTTTCCTTGATTTCATTGACCAACAAAGCCAAAAAAATATTCAAACTCTCACAAAAGCAAAATGGAAAACACCCACTAACTCAGTTATTTCTTCCAGTCATCCCCCTGTTGAAACTATCGTCTTTGATCACCTACAAACACCCATAACTGCATCACCCTTTAAAGTTGCTGGAGATAACCTAGAAATTAAAAAAACTATTGAACAAAATAATTACACAAATCAAAGCCTAGTCACTATAGGAAGTCAACTAGACAAAATAGAAACAAAAGTAGATAACATTTTTTCAAAAGTAAGCATTATACCCCAACCACGATCAGAAACACCTTTAATCCACTTTAATGAAATAAATAAACCTAATTTCAAGCCCATCTCCACTACACAAAAAATTGAACAAATGCTCAAAGAACTCAAAGCTGAACCTAGTAGAATTGCAGTCATCCATGCCCACGAATCCTCCTCAAACTCCTCCTCTGATAGTGACTCTAATACAATTTCTCAGATAAATCAAACATTTCAAGAACTCCAATTACATAGGATAGTTCACCCAAAGAAACGGCATTTCAAAAATTGGACAGAATGCCCTTTACCATTAGATATTCAACCCACTAATTATCTCAGTAATCAGTTTTCAGTCTCTTCCGATAAAACGTACGAATGGAATATTGATAATTTATCAGAACAAGAAATATTAAACAAAGTACATCACATGTCCATGACAGCCAATAGTTATGTCACCAATCATAATTTCAGCCAGCCTGAAATTATTGATATCCTTTCCACATGATTCACAGGAATGCTTCATTCCTGGTGGGAAAAACAACTCACTCCTGATTCCAGAGCAGCCATTAAACAAGCAGTTAAACATGACGAAGATGGAATTCCAATCTTTGATGAACACGCCGGAATGGGAATCTCTGATGCTGTCAATACTTTATTTTATACAATCATTCAACATTTCATAGGCACACCTAGTCACATTACCTCTAGAATCCATGATCAACTTAGTAATCTCATATGTCCCACCTTAAGAGATTTTAAATGGTATAAAGATGTTTTTATCTCTAGAGTTATGCTTAGAGACGATAGTAACCAACCCTTTTGGAAAGAAAAATTTATAAATGGTTTGCCTAAACTTTTTGCCCACAAAATTAGACAAGTCTTAAGCAATGAAACAGGACACATTAATTATGATACTCTTACATACGGAAACATTATTACCGTTATCCAAAAAGAAGGATTAAAAATGTGTATAGACATGAAATTAAACTCTCAAGTCAAATCCGATAAGAAAACAGCCAAGTATGAATTAGGCAATTTTTGTGAACAATATGGTCTCCCATCTTTACCTCCTTCCCGACGACATAAAAAGAAAAATAATGAATTTGACTACCATCATACAAGAAGAAAATTTAACCACAATAAATTTTACTCAGGAAACAAAAATGATTTTGAACCAAACAATTTTTACTCTAAAAACAAATTTCAAAAACCTTGGCCCAGAAAAACAAATCATCATTCAAAAAAGTCTTTTGACAAAAGTAAAAAAATACTGGCCACTTTGCAAATACCTGCCCAGTAAAAAATACTATTAAACAATTGAAAATCAGTAAAGAAGAACAAGAAAATCTTATCCGACTTTTAGAATTAAGAAACACTGACTCAAAAAATGAACATATTGAAAATGATTTTATGCCAATAGAATCTTCCACCTCAACTGATTCTGATGAACACTCTTCACCAGATATCTGTTTCGGGTGCAACGATACTTGTTGCAAAACCATAAATGTTCTTTCTAAACAAGAAGAACAGGAAGAGTTATTAATTGATCTAATAGGCAAAATCGATAACCAAGAATTAAAATCAGAATATCTTAAGAAATTAAAAAAATTAATCACACAAGAAAACGTTGTTAATATCCCTCAAGAAAAAATTTGTCTTACTTCAACCTTTGACAAATTTAAAACTAGTAAAAAAGAAATAACAATCCAAGACTTACAACAAGAAATAAAGACAATTAAAACACAAATACAGTCTTTACAAAAAACAAATTTAGAAATCAGTCATGACAACAAAGAAATCAAACATGACTTAACTATTCTCAAAATAGAACATCAATTCCTTAAATTACAGCATTCTAATGACAACCCTCCTAATAACGATCCACCTGAGCAAAATGATGTGGAAACATCAGAACAAAACACTATCAGTATCATTCGCCAAATCCAACTAAAAAAATGGTATAGCACAGTACAACTTAAAATCAATAACTTCCAGTTAGTAACAACAGCGCTCATTGATTCTGGTGCTGATCTCAATTGTATGCCTAATACCTTCCAAATACTTTGAAAAAACAAAAGAATCATTAAGGTCAGCTAACGGAACCAAAATGGATATAAAATACGAAATCCCTAAAGCACATGTCTGTCAAAATAATGTATGCTTCAAAACACCATTTGTTTTAGTCAAAAACTTAACCGACAAAGTAATTTTAGGACTTCCTTTCATCACTTTAATTTATCCTTTTACCACAGAATATGATGGGATTATCACCTATCCATTTGGTGAACCAGTAAAATTTACCTTTCTATCCAATCCCGAAATACATACCCTAAAGGCTTTCCAAGAAAACTCTATTTCAAAAACACTGAATTGTATTCAGGCAAAATATAAGCAGATCACCTTTCTTAAAGAAGAAATCAATTTTAAACGAATCGATACTCAACTCCAAGAACCTTTTCTCCAACAAAAAATCAAAACATTCGAAGAAAAAATCATTAACGAATTATGTTCGGATATTCCTACTGCCTTTTGGCATAGGAAAAAACATATTGTTACTCTCCCTTATGTTAAGGGATTCAATGAGAAAAATATTCCTACCAAAGCCCGTCCAATTCAAATGAATCAAGAAGTCATGGAATTCTGCAAAAAAGAAATTAAAGATTTACTTCACAAAAGAATCATCAGACAAAGTAATTCCCCATGG
>LYNE01002178.1:38170-53244 GCA_001662545.1 Rosa x damascena | reverse complement strand
CAAAATTTGTTACATTTCCAGAAATCAAGGGAAAGATGAATTCCTTAAAAGAGTTGTATCTAAGAGGCAGCGGCATTATAAAATTGCATCCATCAATTGGAAATCTCGTTGAGCTTAGACGGTTGTATCTATATAATTGTCATAATCTTACAACTCTACCATGCAGCATATATGAGTTACAAAATCTAGAGATCCTAAATGTGAGTGGATGCTCAAATCTTGTTACATTTCCAACAAAAGCAAGCATTTCACATGATCATGACAGAGGCTCACTAGCGCTTCCCAAGCTCCGTATACTCAAAATCAACGGATGTAATCTATCAACTGCTGATTTCATTGGGAGTCTTGATTGCTTGGAAACATTAACCGAACTTGATCTCTCAAGTAACAATTTTGTTAATGTTCCTGCACTTGGCAAATTTGTCAACTTGCCAAGGATTGACTTGTCTTATTGCAAGAGACTTCAAGAGATTCCAGAGCTTCCACCAAATATACTCGAGGTAAATGCAAGGGATTGCGAATCACTGGAAAGATTTTTGATATTGCCCAAGTCTTTGAAAATGCTAGAGATAAACTTGTGGAATTGCCATAGATTTAGTTACAATCTGGGCTATGACATGGAGAACATGGAAAGTATTTTCCTGACTAATCAGGTATGTTAATTCTGAAAGAATGTATTGGACCTTATCACATATTTACTTGAGACAACAACTAGAGGATTAAGAGAAGCAATTGGTACTGCATAGGACTCTAATTCTTGTAAAGATATCTTAGATGTTTCTGATAAGATATTAAATGGAAAACCGTTTGCTTATCTGATATATTAGATAAGTATAGATATGTATGCAAAAGAAGGAGCAACCTAGTGAAACACAAACTCTCTTATGGGAAGAGGACTGTGTTTTTCTGCTCCTATATAAAGGCATAGTCCCTGCACTCTCTCTACACCGAGTTACAAGAGTCTTGCCCCATAGAGACAACCAAGATCCTGAGAGTAGTGCAGAAGATTGTTGCTTCAAGAAACCAAATGGCTTCAGGTCATTATCATACTAAACTTCAAACACCAGTTCATGGATCAAGCTATGTTATAATCAGTGTTTATGTATATTAGTGAGTGATTGCATATATGTGCTATATGTGCTATATGTATGTTTGCAGTTTTCAAATTCTCTCTCTCGTTTTGTTTTATGTAATTTCTATATTTGATGATGCATACACCTTATTAATATGTGGTATTGACATAGTTGACATTTTTATTGCAGAAGAACTCCCGGTTTAGGCTTGTATTACCCGTTGGTGAGGTTCCAAAGTGGTTCCATTGTTCGATGGAGGTTGCTGCTAATGAAAAAGGCCCGTCTAGTACATGTGCAATTTCTTTTGAAATCCCAAGCAAATTGAATTGGGACGACATAGGAGTGGCTGGTTGTTCTGTTCTGGAAACTTTTAGTTCTCTAAGTAGCTATCAAATTGATATTTCCATCAATGGGGTACTCATAGATCAGAAATCCAATTGGCTCCGTCCAGCGCCAGTCCATATGTGGCTAACTTATTTTCCATTATCTGATGAAATAAAGGAAAAGGTGGATCAAAAGGGTTGGTGGCCTTATAAGTGCCGAGTTCAAGTTTACTCCAGCTTCGTTCAAATGAAAAGCTGTGGGGTTCACCTCGTATGTCAACCACCGAAGGAATATTCAAATAAGATTGTAATGGCGGCTGAACCTGCCGATGGGAGTGACATGCCGATGCTAGACCGGCTTTCACGTGCGAATGCAGAAAAAAAGAGGCGCCGTAATAGAGCCAACGAGGATTATGACCATGAACAAGAGCAGCAGGAGCAACCAATTCCTTCAAAACGACACTGCCCTCTTGATCCTACCTCACCAGCCAGTACTCCGATTTTCCAAAAATAATATATGCCATGTTCTTTCACAGATTAGCTGCTTTTTTCAGGTTTGCCTTTCTTCCCTGTTCTAAAATTCTGCATATTTGATGTTTTTATAGGAATCAAATTTGGTGAATTTGTCCTCAATTGATTCCATTCTTGTATAAGAATATTGGTGCTAGGTGATTAATATGATGCAATTTGTTTGTTTTTTCCATTTGCAGTGGGGACTATAGATTTTCCACTTGGAAAGGTTACAGACTCTGACCAAGTTGGACTATAGATTTTTCCATTTGCTGATTACTGATGTAACTGAATTTGAGACGACCGCCAATGAGCTAGAAGCAAAGGTATATGCTATTCTCCTCTATTTGTACTCTTGCTCTTTTCCTAGTAATTCTAGGCTCAAGCTCCCATAAGTTATTGTTTACAATTTTATCGAAACATCTCATGTGAAAAGGGCATGATGTTGCATCGTCCACAACTCCACATGGTCCATGGATTAAGCAAATGGAATATGAAATGTATCATTTTAAGCAAAATCTTGCTAGTATATGTGCATGCCACAAGCACATTAAATTTTCCTCTACAGATTACAACTTGGAATTTCATAAATAAGTATTGCCAATAATTTGTCAAACTCATATACAACAATTTTTTGGTATCAGAAGTTCTAGCCTGGCTTTGGCTAAGTATCTTGCTTCAAGGTGATGCAGCATGTGGGAGCTGACTTTCTTGAGGAAGAAGGAATTGGTTTTCATTGTTTCTAAGGATGGAATTGATACTGTGAGTAGTTACTCTTTCTTGGAGTTTGCCTCTGTTGTAGGTTCATGCAAGCAAGCATTAATTATCTGCATCAATTCAGCAGCACACATTCAGTAACTAACACCAATCTGGATTGCCCTTCAAAAAGGTCTAGTGGCACCGTAAGAAAGAGATGAAACTATTTCTACTTAGTACTTATATAATGATAGAACTTGGATCTTAATATATATATGGTTCCATTAACTGATGGCAATTTTGATTTCTAATGCGTTCTTGAAAAAGTCTGATTGCCTGTATTGCATTGCAGTGATCATATATGGTTGATTAGAGTTTTCTAATTCATTATAAAGTGACATGTGTCTCCTTAGAGGTTGCTGCAGGATCAGGCTCTCTCCAAAAACATTTCTATCCATCATCACTGATAATTAATAAGTGTATATATGTAATCCTCTTAAATAAATAATTAAATACGTGTATCATTTCGTTTTTCAAGTTTTGTAACTTAGAGGAAGTATTAAAACTATTCAGTTTCAGAATAATAGTATGCACATATTAAGGTTTATATTTAGACTTTATTTGATCATAATCCTACAATGAGAAACCGGGTTTAATGGAATAAACAGAAGAATGAGAGAATACCTCATTTTCGTAAGTTCTCTGTAAATTTAGAAAACAGTTGGAAGTATTGAAGAATCCTCAATTTAAAAACCTATACACTGTATTGGAGTATCATCAAATTAAAGACCTATACACTGAGGTCTCAAGTATCTCATCTTTGCCATTATCTTGATTACATGGACTATCTCACTTTTCAGCCAATTCCCTGAAAAAATCCCACCCATGTCTGCTTCAATTGAATCCCAACTGTTGTTTCACCCTATGTAATGCTTGTGGCAGTCTGCATTAAGGGAAGCAAATTTCACTCAGATGTGTTCTTTTATAGTGGTTTGAAGCAACCACTTGAAACGCTGCTGCAGTTTCAACTTAAAAGTTTTAAAGTGCGAGAATTAAGATTTTCGTGAGTCTAGCTTCCTTCCTTGAAGATTTTCCAATTTAGGGTTTTCTCTTTGTTCTAAAAAACTGCAAATATTTTGCTTTCTAGGGTTGACATTTGTAGACATTTGGTTTTTCCTCTTTATTCTCCGTGTCATTTGTTTTGATTTATGTATTGAATGACATACATATGTTTATTTTCTTGTTAATCTTTATATCATTAGATTGATTTTCAAACCTCAGAATTGTACTATATAATTGCTATACTTGACCATCTTTGCAAGTAGTGAAGAATATGCACTCTTTGATTTTGGTTGTAAGACATTGCTGTACTAGATGGGAATGTATGATGGGGCTGTTTCTTAGAAGCCAATTTGTTTGATTTGTTAAAAACTTGTATATACTTTGTTCAAATCTAGAAATACAAGAATATTATAATCTGAATCAGTCTAAGAATTTAACAAAAATTTCACATGACAAAAATAACAAGCATAATATAATACTTGGGAGAACCTAAAGGCCTTTCATGAGTTTCTTCTTATTGTGGAGAATTTTTATGGCAATCAGCTAGGCACTGCAATTAAGGTAGTGCATTCAAATGATCCAGAATTAATATTTGATTTCTAGTTCCTTTCTTTGCTTTCGCTTGTTAACATTTACTACTATGTTTATGGGTGATAAACTGATTAATATTTTACATTTAGATTGTTGCTTCCGTTTGCAGTGGGAACTATAAACTGTCCGCTTGGAATGGTTGCAGATTTGGGCAAAGTCGGGTACATGCTGATCTGACTGAATTTGGGACGACTGCAAACGAGCTAGAAGTAAAGGTATGTGCTATTTCCCTTGGTTATACTTGTGCATGCCCATATACTTTTCCTAGTACTTCTATGCTCAAGTGCCTTTATCTCATTGTAAGTTATTAAAACATATCATGTTTAAGAGGCACGATGCTGCATTGTCCACATGGTCATTGTGAAACTGTCACTTTAAGAAAATTCTTCCTGGCACATTTACATGCCAGAGATAGATTAATTTGTTATCTATAGATTAAAGCTTCTAAATTCATAAGCAAATTTGGCCAATGATTTGATTAGATCATATACATCATTTTTTGGTATCAGCTAAGAAATCTAGTCCGGCATTGGTTAAATTCTGCTTCAAGGTGATGCGGCGGGCATGGGCAGACCTCCTTGAGGAAGTAAAAGTTGGTTTTCTTTGTTTCTAAGTATGGAACTGGTGCTGTGAGTACTGCTTCTTGGAGTGTGCGTATGTTGTAGATTCATGCAAGCAAGTTGGTGCTGTAAATATCAAAAGAACACCCCCTAGATTTGTCCACTAATGGATTTTACCTATTTCAAAGGTATGATCTCTGGTCAAGTAGTTTAAATTTAACATGCTTAGCTCTTAACCTTTTAGTATAATGGTTCTTTGCTTATGTAGTTGGAAGGTTACCAGCAAACATACGGTGATATACCTTGAGAGTGGTGAGACTCTTATGATGGTTAGAGCAAGCAATGGGCGCGATTCCCCTGCTATACACCAATTAATATTCTGCTCCTTTTACCTCCAACAACCTTAGTACCAAAATAAGATATGATACACATGCATGGTTAGTACTTCTAGCACATGAAAAAAGAGGATGATGGCAATTTTTATTTCTCATCTGTTCTTGAAAAAATCTGACCTCATGTATTTTTTATTGTAGTCATCTATTTGGGTGGTTGATCAAGAGCTTGCAGCAGATGTGGCCATAGGCAAATGACAGGGTACTAGTGCTTCCCTGAATGAGGCTCCAAATATGATGAGGCCGATATCCAAGGCATAATTGAGTTCCAAAGACTGATTTATATGCAAGTATTTGCTATCATCTAGGAATATAAGCCGGCCTGTATCTCTCTCTTTTCCTTGCTTTTGTAATGCAGACTCTCAAAGGAAGGAAGTAGTAAAAATATAACTAGTTCATCAGAGCAGGTGTTGTATGCTGAGTTTGTTTCAAAAATAGCAGTGGTTGTGAAGATTAGCCAAGTAAACTCAATAGATATTCAAACATTAATTAGCTTATTTTGTAGTGTCCTGATACAATTTGCGTCCGCTCTATCTCGAGGTGCATTAGCGGAAGAAAATTTCACTTGTGTGTTCTTTTAGAGTGGTTTAGTTGTATCCCGAAACTGAGATGTAAGTATTTGTAATCTGATGCTATGAATAAGGGCATGTGTCATTTTCATTTCCTTGTTTTGTAACTAAGAAGTAGCAGCAAAGCTGCTTCTGCTGTATGGTGACTGGTGAGGTTGTTTCAGATCAAATAACAGTGCTTATTACCTTTCGGAGAATTTCATTAGCATTCCCTAAAATTAGATCGTCATGCATCCTTCTAGTTGTATTAACAGAAAATCTTGAACATTAGTTTATTTAAACTTGGTTCTAGAAATGATCATTTCTCTGCACATAAAATCTGGTTATCATACGTGTCCCTAGTGTGTACTAACGGATATATTGTTTTTATAGGGCCGTGGTTGAGATTGGTTGGTTTTCTAAGCTTTTGATTTATAGCAGTTAGTAATAGTTGGATTTGCACGGAGGTATAATTTGCATCATATATGGACAACATTAATCAGCTGGGGTTACCCTTCACAAGATGTACTGGCATCTTAAAAGGGGAGCAAGGACTTCTAGTTATATTGGGAAAGAACTCTGATGTCAATAAAGACTCCATGAACTGATGGCAACTTCAAGGTTACAAGCAAACATATTGTACCTTAACAGCGGCGAGACTTTTGATAGTCAGAGGAAGCTGGGGTGAGTGCTGTTGAGGTCACTCAGAAATAACAAATTGAAAGAGAGGAAAAGATTAGAGTTCATTCATCATTCAAAACATGACCAACAATAGTCTTCAATTCAAAACATGACCAACAATAGTCTTCAGTACAGCATACAAGCTAGAGGAGATACATGGGTCATGGGCCACAACCAAATGTTGGGCTAGCTAAGTGGGCTGCTACTAATGGGCAAAAGTCTAGACTAGATGGGTGTAGAGAGTAATCTGTCTAGGTTGAGAGGAGGGTCTTAACAAGTGCCCCCCCCCCCCCCCCTAAGAATGAGCCTGTCCTCAGGCGCAAAATGCGGGGAACCGTGCAGCAATGGTCCGAGCATCTTCCCAAGTAGCATCTTCGAGTGGCAGTCCTTCCCATTGCACCAGCTAAGTGGTGATGGTATTCTTCTTCTTGCGACGAACTCCTATGTCCAGAACTTTAAGGGGCTTCCAATTAATCTCACCGTGGGCATCAAACTGTGGAAGAGTGGTGGAGGTAGGTACGCCCTCTCCAACGCGTTTCTTTAACAAAGAAACATGGAACACCGGATGGAGTTTGGACTTAGGGGGCAGCAGTATGCGGTAGGCAACAGAGCCTATTTTGGCTGCAATTTGGAAAGGCCCGTAAAAACTGGGAGAGAGTTTGTGTGAAGGTCTCTTCACCAAGGATTTCTGCCGGTACAGGTGGAGTTTTAGGAACACCCAATCACCTTCCTGAAAGTGACGTTCAGTGTGGTTCTTGTCGGAGTGTTGCTTCATTCTATTATGAGCCAAGGTCATGTGGTCCTTGAGTGTGTTGAGGAGTTCATCTCGTTGGTGGAGAGCAAGATCCACAGCATGAACCGGTGTTGCTCCAGGCAGGTACTTGGAGACCGAAGGAGGGGGTGAGCACACAATGCTTCAAAAGGGGTCATCTTGATGGTGGCATGGTACGTGGTGTTGTACCACCACTCGGCCCAGTGCAGCAGCTCACTCCAATTGGAAGGTTTGTCAGCAATGAAACACCTCAAATAATGCTCAAGCGTGCGGTTCACAACCTCCGTCTGGCCATCATATTGGGGATGGTAGCCTGATGTGCGATAGAGGGTCGAGCCTTGGAGCTTGAAGAAGGCAGACCAAAAGTGTCTGATGAATATTGGATCTCGGTCACTGACAATGGACCTTGGCATGCCATGAAGTCGAAAAATTTGCTTCATGAATGTGTCGGCAATCTGAGTGGCCGTGAAGGGATGTGAAACAGGGATGAAGTGTGCCAATTTGGTTTGGAGTGGAGAAAGAAAACAAATTGGTGCCAGAAGGATACCTTTGTGAATACGACCCATGGTACGATCGCTGTAGTCGAGGTGCAGAAGCTCTGATGTCATTCAGCTTTGCCTCGAAACGTCGTGCTAGACGTTGGGCTTGTGCCAAAGACTTTGGATCTAACGCCATGACGTCATGCCAGATTTTTGATTTCAGGCCACCACAAAAGATGGGGAAGAGCTCATTGTCGTTCCATTCCGGTGTCCGGCATGAGAGCTTTGTGAAATCTGAAATGAAATCCTCTACTGACCTAGTGTGTTGCAGGTGGGAGAGGCGGGCTTTGAGGTCAACAATGCTGCTGGATCCGAAGTGTTCGAGGAATTTCGGAACGAAGAGCTCCCAGGTAGTGGCCGGATTCCGCTGTTCGAAAGCGTTCATCCACATCGAAGGGCCGGGGCCAAAGTGAGAGGCCATAGCGGCAACGCGTTCGTGTGGTGGAACTCGAAGGGCTCATAGGTAGCGTTCGGCCATGGCAAGCCACCCCACCACGTCGGTCCCTTCGAATAGAGGTAAGTCGATTTTTGGTGGTCGGAACGGATGAGAGTCTGACTGGCGGGGGTTGTGGTGGTGGAAGTGGTTGGAGGTGAAAGGGGGCGATGAGGCCGGAATGCCGGAAGTCGGCAGGTTGAGTGATGGTTAAGGGATGGATGTGAGGGTAGAGAAAATGGGTGGTGGTGTGGAAAAGGGAATGAGCATGTTGGTTGTGGGTGTGGGTGAAGGGAGAGTGTGTGGTGGAGTGGAAAGACCGTGTTGTTGTGGCGGGTGAGGCAAGGGTGGAGGCAGATTAGAGAGACCCAGACCTGTCCAGGTGGTGGTGATGGGGCCGAGCGACCCAAAAGTGATGGCTGTTGAGGGCGGTACCGTAGAGGTGGTGGTAGAAGTGGAACGTGGTTGTGGGATGAGGGATTGCAGTATGGTGCTTTGTTGTGAAATTTTAATTAAAACTTGCAAGCGCACGAATCGTCGTTAGTATAGTGTGCAAGTACGAGGTCGTTCCAACTGAGGATTGATAATTAATTTAAACCCTAACTCAATTAATCCAAACACAAAATCACAAAAACAAAATGAACAATTAAACTAAAGAAGATATGGTTTTAAGGTTTTTGACTAAACAAATAATGTGAAAATTAAAGAAAGAAAGAAAGAAACAAATAATGATAAAACCTAGGGTTTCAGAATCAACTACTAACAATCCTATTTATATTTCAAGGCAATTAACAGATTCGTTTGTTTCTCTAGATGATAATTCCCGTATCTAAGTCCTTCTCAGGTACTCTAGACCATAGTTTTCCTTAAGTGTATGATGCTCTCCCTCTCGGGTAAAGATCTTATATCCTAACTATGCAGTTTATCCTTCTCAGGTATAAATTTAACATGCAGAACTCATTACGCTTTAGAAAACAAGGGAATCAAGCAAACCATTAGTCTTTCTCAAGTAATAATGTAATTTACCACACTTAATCACAAGAAGCTAATCAAATTATATTGCATCTCTGCTTCAAATTTGTCTTCCAATTACTATATGCAAAGGCCTAAGGTGATCAATCAAAGAACTTAAACATAAAGCATCAATTCAAATAGTGACTAAGAATTCATCATAAAGAAATTATAAATTCATCAATAAAACATCAAAGTACATAAACAATCATAATAGAGCATCATCCTAACCCTAGAAAAAGTTTAGCAAAATAAAACAAAAGAAAATATAGGAAAAACTTAAAAAGAATGGAAAGGGAAAATAAGGGAAAGATGGATGAGTAGTCTCTGCTCCTTAGGCGTCTACATTGTGCTCCTGAGACTCCCTCTCATGTGAAATTCGTGCTCCCTTATATAGGGCAGATTTATGCTCATCTTTGGCTTCATGTTTCCCTTGTAAAACTTGGGTTTAGATTCCTTTCTTCATTTGGAATGGGAAAACCTTGAAATATCTCTTGTAGAAGTCGGAATAAGTTCATCATTTAATCCTCATCTGAATTAACTTCCTTAAAACATTAGAATTGACGATCTTGTGCCACGGAACTTGAGTTCTCCACAAATGAAGTCAGTTACCCCCAGTGGATTTCTAACTTGGTCATGGTAAAAAAGCCCAACGGAAAGTGGCGTATGTGTGTAGACTTTAAAGGCCTCAACAAGGCATGCCCCAAGGACAGCTTCCCGCTACCCCACATTGATCAACTGGTCGATGCAACGGTCGGACATGAGTTACTCAGCATGATGGACGCTTTCTCCGGATACAATCATATCAAGATGCACCCCGGCAACCAAGAGTGTACTACCTTCACCACCGACAAGGGCCTGTACTGTTACAATGTATGCCTTTCGGATTGAAAAACGCCGGAGCAACGTACCAGCGGCTGATGAACGCCATGTTCGCGGAGCACCTTGGAAAAATAATAGAGGTCTACGTGGACGATATGCTCGTCAAGAGCATCACAGCCAGCGGACACGTGGCAAACCTCCGCATCATATTTGCCATTCTCCTGGCATATGGCATGCGCCTCAACCCTGAGAAGTACTTTTTCGGCGTCACCACCAGCAAGTTCTTGGGCTACATCGTCAGCGAACGTGGTATTAAGGCCAACCCAGACAAGGTACAGGCCATCCTAAACATGAAGTCCCCGGAGTGGAAAGTGCACGTGCAAAGTCTCCAGTGCAAGCTCACCGCTCTATCCCGCTTCATATCCAGGCTCACTGATAAGTGCCTTCCATTCTTCAAAGCCATGAAGAGAACCCATCACTAAGTCATCGACTGGACCCCAGATTGTGAGGCAGCATTCCAGAATCTGAAGGAATATCTAGCGGCTGTCCCTCTTCTCTCCATCCCTGTACCTGGGGAGATACTATACATATATCTGGCGGTATCCTCATCAGCGGTAAGTTGTGCAGTAGTACGAAGGGAGGGACAAGACGAGCTCCCGGTATTCTACGCCAGCAGGGGCATGAACGGTGCAGAAACAAGGTACACCCCCTAGAGCAACTCGCTCTCGCACTTATCGTCGCCGCTAGGCGGCTTCGCCAGTACTTCCAGGCCCACACAATCCATGTCTTAACAAACCAACCGCTGAAGCAAATAATGCAAAACCCTGAGCACTCTGGGTGCCTCAACAAGTGGGCCATCGAGCTCAGCGAGTTCGACATTGACTACAGACCGCGGACCGCCATGAAAGGCCAAGCGGTGGCCGACTTCATCGCTGAGCTCACAGAGAGTCAGGATAGACCCACCCCTCAAGCAGCAGCGGACACCACAGAAATAACAACCGCTGAGGAGCCGGCACCTCAGCAACAATCACAATGGAATCTGCATGTGGACGGATCCGCCTGCGCCAAAGCCTCCGGCGCCGGCATCATCCTGACAGGGCCAGCGGGACTAAACGTGGAGTACGCATTGAAAT
Source organism: Rosa x damascena (assembly GCA_001662545.1). Lineage (NCBI taxonomy): Eukaryota > Viridiplantae > Streptophyta > Magnoliopsida > Rosales > Rosaceae > Rosa > Rosa x damascena. The sequence continues at coordinate 42,098 of LYNE01002178.1, read as the reverse complement.
TCAACTTCGCAGCTTCAAACAATATGGTGGAATATGAGGCGCTCATCGCAGGCCTACTCCTGGCCATCGACTCAGGCGTTGACATCATCAACATATTCAGCGACTCCTAGTTAGTCGTCAACCAAGTCAACGACAGCTTCCAGGCCAAGGATAAACAGCTATCAGCATATTTAGCGTATGTCAAAACCCTCCTCCGGAAATTCAAATTCCACAACATCACACAGATTCCCAAGAAGGAAAACGCCAAGGCTGACTCCCTGGCAAGACTAGCAACCGCTCAACCACACCAGAGTCCAACGGACACAAGGGTGGAATGCCTTGACAGGCCAAGCATCACCAAGACCTTAGCGGAAATATTCAATATTGAGGTTAATCCTAGCTGGATAGACGAGATAATTGAATACAAACGCAATGGTACACTGCCAGACGACAAGGTAGCGGCAAAACAACTAAAACGGAGGGCAACCCGCTACAACATACAGAATGGCAAGCTCTACCGCCAGGAGTCCACTCATCCCAACCTCCGATGTCTCACCCCAGATGATGGAAAGGTTGTCTTGCAGATGATACATGCGGGGGAGTGCGGAAATAACTCAAGCGCCAGATCTTTAGCCAATCGCACCATGCGGCAGGGATACTTCTGGCCCACACTCGCCGACGACGCTAGAGAAATTTCCAGATCCTGCCACAAGTGCCAACAGTACGCTGATCTCCCTCATGCCCCGGCGGAACCGCTCTCTATCATCATTGGCCTATGGATTCACTCCACATGGGGCCTCGACCTGGTCGGTAAATTACCAACCGCTAAGGGCCAATTCAAATACATCATTGTGGCCATTGATTACAATAGAAAATGGATAGAGGCGGAACTGCTGACAACAATCACTACCGCCAAGGTAATCCACTTCCTGTGGAAAAACATCTACTGCCGCTACGGCATTCCCCATACCATCATCACAGACAACAGAACACAGTTCAACAACAAAGAGATCATATCTTTCACCGCCAACCTGGGCACCAAGATGAGCTTTGCATCTGTGGCCCACCCTCAGACCAATGGCCAGGTTGAGGCGGCAAACAAGACAATCAAGAAGCTCCTCAAGAAGAAACTCGACGACGCGAAGGGCTTATGGGCGGAGCGGTTACCAGAAGTTCTGTGGGCCATCAGGACAACTCCAACATCCGCTAATGGCGAAACGCCATTCTGCATGATGTTCGGAACTGAGGCCGTTCTACCCATAGAAGTCACCCAGCCTACCGCCAGGGTCGAAGGCTACTGCCTCAAGACCAACGGCGAAGGCATCAACCTCGACAAGGATCTCCTCGAGGAAAGGCGCCACAAAGCCCATTTGCACAACTTGCAAAATAAGCAGCGGGTATCGCGTTTCTATAACGCCAGAGTCAAAGTCCGGAACCTCCAACTGGGGGACTGGGTAATGAAAGAAGTCATTCCACCGCCAAAAGCGCTCCACCCAACTTGGGAAGGACCATACAAAATAGTGAAAGTCGTCAGCCCCGGCACATTCTACTTAATGGACAAGGATGGTGTCACCGCGACCCACCCTTGGAATACCGAACACCTTCGGTATTATTACAAATTGTCATATCGCTACCCAAGAACATTTTGACTTAGCTAAATTTTTGTTCAATATTTAGCTAAGGGAAGCTACCCAACGGGTACTCTCCCTCTTTTGTAAACGCTGATCTCTTAGCTATCAATAAAACGAGGAATTATTCAAACCATTGTTCGCCATAAGCACAAGTTAACTGGCAACGCCAATAACAGTCAGCGGACAACGTCCGCTACATCGTGCACTTGGAACAATTTTAATCCTTTTAATGTTTCATTGACTAACAAAAGCACAAGTCAAAAACCTCTAGCGGTATATCAACATGCAAAAGAGAACACAATCATTAGAAGCAATCCCACACTTGGCAAAATTTCATAAACAAATGGCAACACTTCATATATCTAGGGTCGGGACTCCCCGCCCAAAGGGTATAGTCAAGTTACAAAAAAAAAGAGCCATTACAAAAAAAAAGATATATGTCTTCAGGGATTGTTGGCAACGGCTGGGACTTCTTCACCATCAACCGGCGGCCGCTGCATAACTAGGCGGCTCGTCTGATCAGACCCAGGAGCGGTAGGGCTCGGCTTAAACGGAGTGCCATCCGCCCGCGTATGGGCAGCCATAAAATTTACCCGAGAAACCTCAGACCGCGTGGGTTGTGGAGTCCGCTGAGAACCAACCGCCAAACCATGGTCACTTTCGCCACCGCCAGAGCGCGCACCCTCAGCCGGGTCAGCAATGGGCCCGCTTACTGACACGGGCAGTCAGCTCGCCGAACTGGCAGATTGGGACGCTTTGATCCAGTCAATGGCGCCCTTCTTGTTCAGCAGGTCCAAGTTGGCAGCGGCACCAGACTTCGCCGCCTCTGTCAACACTTGTTGGTACTCCGAAAACCGCTTAAACTACTCCACGGCGGCGACCTACGCGCTACTCCTTTCACTCCCCAGGCGAGCATCTTCTTCCTCCAATTTTTTCAACTCCGCGGATTTGGCGGCAGACTCCCGTTGAAGGATCTCAACCTTCTTAGCCTTCGCCGCTAGCTGATCCTTCACCAGGGCTACATCCTGTTCCAACTGGCAAACTTGATCGTTCCGCTCAAGATCCCGCTCAATGGCGACGTTCAGCTTGCCACGAGCATCCAGTGCGTCGCACTCAGCCTTAGTCAGGCGCCGCTCGGTCTCCACCAGCTTGTCTCGCGCCTCCTTCAACTCCCTATGGAGACCTTCAATCTCCTCCTTCAGTTGCCGCTCAACCTGGGGCTGATGCGATGCTGCCAGGAACAACTCATGCAGCCCAACAGACAGATGCCCGAATGCCGAACTAAACGGCGATTGCTGAACTACCGTCGAGCGAAAAGTCCCATCCAGTCCGCCAAACCCGAGCCGCTCGCAAAGATGGAAGAGGAACTCCCGCTCCTGGTCAGTCAGGAACTCCGCATAGGCGGCAAAAGAATCCAGCCCAGTGCTGGACCCCTCCCCAGCGGCGGCAACAGTCACTGACGGCTCAGTCTGCCTGGCCTTCTTCTGCTTCTGCAGGCGCGCCCCAAGCTGCAACACGTCAGCCGCCTCCTCACACTCATCGGCATCATTTTGATGCCTCTTACGAAGGTTAGGGCCCTGAGTGACACCCTCAACAGCAGGCCTCTGCGAGCCTTCGGGCTCTAACCCCGCGATGGTGACGGGAACCCTCCCTGGCACCACCTTCTCCCGCTGGGACCCACGACAAGTGGCGGGCACTCGCTCCCTCACCTCCTCTGCCGCGACATGTGCCCAGCTCCCACCAGCGGCCCCGCGACCCGCACCAACCTCAGCCTGCACCACGGGCGAACCAGCGGCGCCAAGATGTGAGTGATGCGGCATCGGCATCACCACTGCGGTCTCAGACTGGCTCAGCGGCAGGGTCTCGGGATCAATGACAGTGTGCTGGGCTGCCAGCCCAGCGGCATACATACCCTCCAGGAAATTCTGTAGGTCCGCGCGGTCCATAGCTTTGACAAACGCTTCACAGCTCGCCTTGTTTCCTGGCGGTGAGTCTGAACAAGCGCAACGCTAGTCAGCACAGTGCCAAACCAAATTCACAGTACAAATCGGTGGGAGATACTCACCAACAGCGCGCGTCAACCGCAGATCGACCAATAGTTCCCAACTGGTGAGCAAACAGAGGTCAACAAGGTTACGGATCTTCCAGCAACCTTTAATCCTCGCCACGCGACACTGCTCCTCGCGCGTCAAGTTAAAACGCAGGCTCGTTGCACAAGAAAAGAAGCAGCAGTTAGAAAAAAGGATTAAATTCAGTTTACCCCCCTAAGGTTTGGGGGTAATTTCATGTTAGTCCCTGTCCTTTCAATTTAATCAGTT